>JAANIC010004708.1:104448-147265 GCA_017607545.1 Acromyrmex charruanus
ACGGTGTACAGCGATAAAGATCGCGGGTCCTGCAAAATTCAAAGTAGGCGATGCGGTACGCGTGAGCAAGTACAAGACGATTTTTGAGAAGGGTTACACGCCAAATTGGACCACCGAGGTGTTTACGATCGTTAAGGTGCAGCGTACCAATCCTGTAATCTATTTACTCGAGGATTCACGGAAAATCCTTCGCTAGAGCATTCTACGAATACGAGTTGCATCACACTACTCATCTGGACGTGTATCTCGTGGAGAAAGTACTGCGCAGGAAGGGAAACAAGGTGTACATCAAGTGGTTGGGATTCGATGGATCGCAATTCATGGATACACAAAAACAATGTTATTTGATAAAATTTTGATTCATATATTTTATTTCTACATATAAAAAATATATAAATGTATAAAAATATATAAATAAGTATATAAACGTATATTGTATTTTTTTATTACTTCCCATTCATTTTTGTTTTGCAGTATACAGATATAAAATACGTATATAAATGTACGATACATGAAATGAAAATAACAGTAATACATAATAAATGGTATTACATAAAACGTAATAGTAATACTTATATAAATGTAAAAAAATGCATTACGTGTAATAAATTATAATGATAATAGTAACATGTACACTGTATGAAAATATTTAAAAATGTAGGAAAAACATACACAAAGTACAAATTAAGACATAAAGCATAATAGTAATACATATATACTGTATGAAAATATAAAAAAATGTAAAAAACATAATAGTAATATAAATGTTGATACATATACACACACACGCACGCACGCACACACACGCACATATATATATATATATATATATATTTCAAAGATACCCGCCACGGTAACGTCTCCGTCGAGTCCGGTATCGACGGTAAACGACGTATCGTTTATCATCGTATAGACTCAAAGCGATTTTCGATTTAGATATCGTGTATACATCGTGCAGTTTAGATCGTTAGATACACGATTGATGACGAGTCATTTCGATCTCTTCGTTCAAATACCGCGTGTAATCGTCGAACGTTATCGTTCGCGCTACGACGTTACTCTTTACGCCTTTCGCTTTTTTAGTTTCTCTCTTGCCGTCCACCCTCACATCTTCGCTCTGAGACCAACGCAATCGGTCATTATCACACCGTTATTTTCGTTCTTCATCCGGGTACTTTTTTGTTCGCGAGAGGCATACCGTACGCGTTGTCCATCGGATAATCGCTCGTGTCGAATCTAGCGATATCGCGTTTCATAGTCTCGTAAACGTCTTCGCACTCGATGTTGTATACAAGACTGTCCGTATCGATGTACATAATTTTACATTTGTCGCGAAACAGTGGTAACATATACTTGTGATGAAATTCGTACAAGCAAACTTTCGATATGTCGAGTATACACATACCCACGTAAATCGACTTGTTGAACTTCACCTCGAGTTTGCGCAGTTCGACGGCGATCAAATTTTCCGCAAAGATGCTACGGCTGTGGAAATTCGGTTTCGCGATCATTGCCTCCGCGCCGTACCGTCCGTCCCATTTTGTTAATAATTTTACATCAACATGATTGCGCACATTCTCCATAGTTTTACCGAATACCGCGTTGTTCATTAATTTATATAAATTTTTCTCGAAATCGTTTTTAGCGCGAGTTCTGAAATTTGTATTGAGTTCAATATAATCGCGAAGCCATGGAGATTGCGCGAATTGTAATACTCGATCAATCTTTGTTACGCGAAGACCGTGACGAGTACATTGCTGCAGGGCGGCTTATCGCGTGTCGGACAGAACGGCAGGTCAGTGTGTTGGTCGTGTAGATGTTGTGGATACTCGAGATCGACTTTGAGAATGTAACCGGTGGGTGAATCCAGAGCGATCGCGCTCACGTCAAAGTTCGCAGCGTCTTCGACCCATCGAAATTCGGCGTATATGGCAATGGTTGACACATCGCCCATCCGTATAAATTGTTAACATCGTAGTACATCAAGTACGACAACGCTTTCGATGAGTCGTACGAACGCATGTACTTGTTATTAGCCTGCGCGTATCTGTTTGAACATTGACTGAGACCACCGCTTATACCGCGCTCGATGAACATGATCATATCGATGTCGATGAGTAACTCAAATTTTATGCGCGTATGTTTTAGCATCGCGTCCCACGTGAAACCAGGCAATGTATAGTAATGCGCGGGATTGAGACCGTAACTCGCGACACAACTTTCGCGGAAATTTTCGAAAATGTCGGCCAATAATAAGACATCGGTTTTCAAGTACAGATCACTGTATTCGCCGAGCGTTTGAATGGAGAATCGCTTCCAGACGTTCGCGGCGTGAGCGTAATCGCTCTCGGATATTGTATCGCCCGTTAACGAACTGAAAAATGATTCGCGCGGTGGTAAGCGCGTATCCTGCAATTTTTCGACGCAATCAACGTACGGAAAGACACCTTTACGAGTCAGTAATTCAAATTCTTCATCCGGTAGTGTTGAAAATTTGGAACGTACGATTTTTAATTTGTCTCTGCTTAGAAACGACGCCAATTTATCGAGGCTTGCGTTTAGAAATTTGAAAGAATCGATGAACCGTAATTTTATGCATTTTCGCGAGTCTGCTCTCTCGGCGGTATCTTGAACATGTTTAGTGAATGAAATATATTTTTCTTTGATTATCGGTAACACATCTACATGTCCTTCGTACGCGGTAGCAATTTCTTTAATTATAAAATGCGCGTTGTAGCTCGATAAATTGTGAAAAACGATCGGAATATAAAATAAATTTTTATAATTAAGATTGCAATTTGCATGCGCTGGACCACGGAATCTACCGGTGAAATGACAATGATCGCGGACCCGCGTATCGTCCGACGCGAACGGTTTCTCGCAAATATGACAACGCGTTGCGCTACGATACGCCAATTATTCTTTCGACAACGTTTCCATGGGCACGTTGGCAGATACGATATTTTTCACTTGATGCGCTAAATCGTTGAATTGTCGAGCGAATCACGTTATACAGTCTTCATCGCGACGGAACCGATATGACGATAACGCGTCGTTGTACGAACATCGCAAGTAGTATCCTATACTAAATACCTCGTGCCGTTGATACGTGTACGACGACGCATTTTCCCTGTCAAGTTCCATCTTTCGTAGAACGCACTCCAGCGTAGACGATGAATGGGGCGCTCTGCTTATTGTAGTAATTCTCAAATTCGAGCCACTTGTCGTCCACGCTCGGCATTCGGATAGCGGAGTCATTGATCTTCTCGCAGTCCATTACGTGCGACTGCAATTTTTCATTGGTATTAAAGTAGTGCAAGCATCTGAAAAAAAGAAAAAAAATTATAACTATTACCATTATTTTATTAGTAAGACGGAAAATTATAATAATTTTTCATGTATACTTACCGATCGCAGAAAAATTTCTTGTTCTTTTTCCCACTAATCTGCGAGCTCACGAGACGGGATAGGTTTTTTATCCACGCAAAATGTCCAACATCGTCGTTGTGTGGATCTTGCACGTACAGCACGTTGACATGTTTCTCCTTTTTTTCATTGGTGAGTCGCAGAGGAAGGACTTGTTTATTCTCGATGCCGTACACGTTGATCGACACCGCGTTCAACCGTTCGAATTTAGAAATGTCTTTTAAAGTCACTGGAAACTTAATGTTTGCGAGATTCAATACTGTCGTATAATGCGGATACGACGATTCCCGATCCGTACACTTTTCAGCCGGGTACAGCGCGGCGACCACCGACTATGCGAAGCACGCATTGTCCGTCGTACGCACACTGATCACCGCTCGTTTCGTCGCGATTTCCCACGGTACTTTGATATGACATCCCGCGCGCATAGAATTTAATTTGTTCACGTTGACAGTCAAATTCACTATATGTGACAATGCGCATCCGCTGTCGCGTTCCTGGAACTCTTCGAGCGATGCTAGGATAGGCTTGATGACACGCTGCTCGTACCACGCAAATCGGTGTATCGGTATATCTCGCTGTTCTTTGTAAGGTCTCATGAGCACGTTTATCCTTCGTCGCGAACTCATCGTTGAACGCGATGTTCGCTTTTACGCTACCGTGTGTTTCTACTGCGTCTCGCACACGCTCGAACACTATTTCTTTCGCGTCTTCCAAAAATCGCCGCGGCTCAATGTGATTAGAGTTTACAGCACCTGTCGATATACGGCTTTCAAACGCGCCGTCGATCTCTCGCCAGACGAGAGACCTTTCGTCGCGACTCGCGTACTCGCCACTCGCGTACTCGCCACCAACGTGCACGAAACGTCGCTCCAATTGCAATTTTGCACCCGCGAGTCGCGCGATCCTCGCCACCGGATTGTCTGTGTCCAACGGCGAGACGCGGACGCTTGGCACGACAAAGTTCTTCGAGCCGCTCGATGCAATCGTCGCATCGTTGCAGCCACGCGAAATACTCCACCAGAGTAGCGAACTGGCCGCACTGTTCCAACAATTCGCGTACCACTCGCTCGTGATTTTCCATGTCTTTTTTTTACAGTCTTCAGATCACGTCACTTTAGATCATACTCTTCTACGAAGCACTTGCACGTGACTCATTCACAATATTATTCGCAATAATTTTTTTCAATGTGTGCAGTGTGGGCTTGTTGCACGGAACTTGTTGCACGGAAATATAATGTATGTTGGCAGTCTGCAATTCGTGCAAGACCGACCGCTTAGCGCGTAAATATAACCGATATCGTGCTTCCTTACGAGATACAATCCTGCGATATCAGTATCAGCCAAACGGACCATGCATTCTGCACATATACTTAAAGCACCATTCGTCGTATAATAACAATGGATTATACAGTGTTTAGTACGGCCGTTCAGTGCACGGATTTAAAGATGTAATCTGTAATCTGTATGCTCGCTCAAATCGCTAATATAGCCAGCGTCGTCTGATAATATTTCTTCGTCGAAATCGATTTCTTGATCCATTATTTCTTCGAAATTCACTTCTTCGAACACTTCGAACACTTCGTCTCTGATATTTGCGAACTGTTCCGGATCTGCGTTTCGAACATATTCGACTACGTTGGCTATGTTCGCACGATGGTTAGCCATATTTATGTTTATCGTCAATAATTGAAGCGACCGATTCGTTCGTCTTCTAGGACACCACTGTGGTGTATCGAGCACTTATGCCCTATTATATATTTTATTACATCCAGTGGACTCCAAGATTTCTCCGTTTCGTGAAAATTTCGACAAAACAGTCATTAGTACAAAACGCGAACATAAAACTCGAGCTTTAACGGTCATCGATCGGCGAGCGTGACAATATTCAAAAAACGTGCCATTAGAAAATCTTTCCAATGATATTGGAAACATAAACAAAAACATAGATCCTCAGAATCGTCAGATCCATTGCAATAAAATTTACGACAAAGGTTACAAATCATATAGAGAAAATCCTATTTATACACGATCGGTTCAGTAAGTACAAAATCTAAATGTGGATCCTGTGTAGATAAAGACTCATATTTCCAAACGTGTAAAAGCAAGTTGAAGGGCATTTTCTCGTCAACAACAGGAAGTTGGTAAAATAAATGAGGAATCACAAAGCATAGCTTTTAATTTTTTAGATTGTCGATCGTAAAATTTAAGTAAATATTTTCTAGACGAGAGAACGCATGTTCAAGTAATAAAAGAGAAATCGATGACAAAAAAGGATGCGTTCGACTTGGAGTACTCGCCTTTGTGCGAATACTTGCACATCCTGTCTTCCACATTTACTGAGGAAGAATTATGTTTTTTTTGTTTAGCAGCTGAAAAAACATTGGCGCTTCTATTAACGCGTGGCGACATGTCACCGATCTGATAGTATATATATATATATAAACAGTATATAGCGCTTTTTTTATTCAATCGTAAATATTAGTTACGAGCGATAAGACATGGATCGAATAAAAGAATATATACGTCGAAAATCGATCGAACGCAAGGGGTACCGTCCCTTGTCACCAGGTCTTCCGCCAAGTCCACCACCATCAAGAGAAAAAGCGAAATATTGGGAATGTCCTGATGAAAAAGCATCAAAATCGTGTTGCTCATCATCATCAACGTCATCAATGTCATCAAAATATAAGTCATAAGGTATCATATTTAGAGTGACTAGTACTAATGCATTTTATTCTCTGCTAAAAAAACGAATAGTAGTTAAAAAATTTTTCGTTTTCTTTTTCCAGAAAGCGCTGCTAGCAATGTTCGAGCCACCGACCGCATTCGAACGCTGCAAACTATTAGCTTTAGTTTTTAATAAGTACGAAAACCGGTATAATAAGATGTGAATAAAAAATTTTTGTTCGCATTATTACGTATGTATTACGTACGTATCTTTTACTTCCCATCCTTTGCCTCGACGCGCCAGGAAAAACTATATTGAAAAAACTGTGTCGTACAAAAGAAACTTGTACTCTATTGATTCTTCCATCCTTTCTTCACTCATAGCACGTTACATGCTCCGTCGCGCGCTCTATCTTTCTCTTGATTTTTTATATAGTGTAATTCCGTATTTACGCCACGCGTGGATTTATGCGACAAAAGTCAGATAAAATAAAATGAGTGTTGATAATTTAGAGACTCTGTATAACATGACGATCACTATTTATCATTTACAGATGCTGTAAAAAAGCGATATCGATGATTGTTTCATTGAAGGTATCGTAATTAATTAGTTTCGACGAGCAGCAGACAGACGAAAAACTCGTGATAAGAATACGAAATAACTTCTACCTCAACATTTATTGTTAATTCTACAATTATATTCTTAATCATTATTTTTGTCTTCATTCATACCCTTTTAATATCTTGTATAAGACTGTTATATAGTGTATAAAATCATATAAAATTTAGTTTATAAAGCTGTATAAATCATATAAAGTGTTTTATAGTTATATAAAGCTATATTAATCTTGATAAGTAAATGTAATACAACTGTGTATTTAAAAAAGGAGAAACTTTTATTTGTCTCATCTATAATTATTATATATTTTCTGTAATAAAAAATTATATCAATCTGATTTTACTTTTTCTGCGCACATGAATGTGAAATTTTGTAAATTTAATTCTTCATGATGTTTCCTATCCTTTGAACTGAAACGTCAATTTTGTTGTTACATTTTTGCTTTTGGCTTTAGACCTTCGTAATGCGCATATAAAATAGCTATTTTTTAAATGTTTGTTATCTTAGGTAGTACAATAAAATTGAACTTACGATTTTTAATAAAAAAACATTTCAAAATCAAAATGATTTTCAGAGATGCCGAAGGGTTTGTGAGTTATTGCCGTGTTGTAATTCATTGTCAACCTTCACACAAACCCTTCGGTATCTCTGAAAATCATTTTGATTTTGACCGAGGTAACGACATTAACTGGATGTCTTTGAGCTGTGTATTGTACGTACTAATGACGTCTGTTGGACGTCTTTAGGCAGTACATTTGTACGTACAAAAGACGTCTACTGGACGTCTAATGGATCTCTTCGGGACGTATCTAGTACATCCTTGTATAACGAACAAGACATCGTTGGACATCCAAAAGACGTCGAATTGTTGCATGGAGACTCGTGATAGCGATGAGTGCTAAGTTGCCGGTGATCCTGCGGCAGCTCAATGTGATCACGCGTTTATTCCGCGGAAACCGGTAGGCTTTGAATTATCATATCACCATTGCCGATTTATGTCAGACTGACACAACAGAATGTTCAGGTTACTTAGAGTCACCCGGATTTAAAATTATGTGAATGGTATATATAGTAAATCATTTCTAATATATCATTTATTCATATAGAAATGAAGCTGATGTTCAAAGCTTAGATATTTATCCGATTGGAACTTTTGCTTGTACATGAGATACAAGATTTGAGAAATTGGTTAAGATTAATGATTATGGCACACAGAAGAATCAATATTGTTAATCAAATTTTTGAGGATATCAATCCAAAAGTAGAACATGATACGAAAAATATATTTAATTATTGCATTTACATATTGCAACAAAGTCACATTTTACAGAAATTTAATGTTTTGTTAATTGATAAAAATTTGTTTATTTTAGATAATCAACAAGCCTTTCACATCAGACACACCAATATCTGTACCGATATTAAAGACGTAAAAACTGCTGCTATTGGAGTTATAAAGATATTTACTTGTAAAATTTATCGTTTCGAGTCACACAATTTGTGCTTACAAAATTTTAATGAATCATCTTGTCTTCCATAATACATTCACACGCAAAAAAAAACGGGCCACTTAAATTTTAGCACTAATTTTTAATATTTTCAAATAGCAATAACTCAATGAAAAATCATCATAGTGAGATGTTTAAAAAAGCTTTTTAAAGCATGAAAGCATTTCTACTTTTCAGATCGGTAAATTCAAAAAACGGTCTTGCCGATATTTCATGAAGTTACACAAATATAAATGAAGATGACTAACTCCAAAATTTTTTAGAAATTTGAGAAGTTCCACGGCACGAATTAAAAATTATGCACAAATGCCATTTACAACTTTCGAAAGAATCTTTAATTTGCTTTTTTGTTGAGCTCTGTACGATTTTTTTTCACTGAGTTATTCAACATTGCAGCAAAAAGCATCATTTTTATTTCGATGTTGAATAACTCTGTGAAAAAATATAGTACAGAGGTCGAAAAAGAAAAAAGCAAATTAAAGTTAAAGATTCAGTCTTTCAAAAGCTGTAAACATTTGTGCACAAATTTTAGTTCGCGTCGTGGAACTTCTCAAATTTTGTAAAAATACATTTACATAAGTAACAATTATGTTTCCTCATTTTCCGCAAAATGTCCCATAAATGTTCTATGGGATTTATATATGGGCTCATGGCAGGCCACACTATTCGCTGTATGTTGATGTCATTTAAAAAATTGGTCACTATTCGTGCTATGTGTGATCTTGTATCAATAGAAAGTTATCTCCAATAAATTCCTTGTATGTACAATTGTACAGCGAGGAACGTTTAAAACATTCGAAACATATCTTCTATACGTTGACTTCTTCCACATTTATTAGCGTTACAATGTCTGTGCGACTGTTGCAGAATCTAACGGCATTGTCGCAGAATTGAATTCACGTATTCTGACACATCAAAATGCTGCAAATTCTCTGAAATTGCATACAGAGTGAACATCGCTTGCATTGTTCGTACAGAATGTACATCGACGAATGGATCGAAGACCTGGATCTGGTCGTCCAAGATGTACCACGGCACAGGATGACTAGCATATTGTTATGTCAGCATTAAGAAATTGGCATATAACCTCTACCGAAATAAACTATAATTTACAACAAATTGGAATAGAGATAAGCCATGATACCATTTTGCGAACACTTCAGAAAAGAAATCTTCAATGTCGGAAATCAATATTAATGCTGGCTTTAAAATATCAGCATCGCCAAGTTCGTGTAAATTTCGCCATATAATAATTGGGATGTTCAACTTTAGAGTCATATTATTCACGGATGAATGATTTTGTGTAAGAGCGCCGACGTGATGAGCGTGAACGAGTATATCGTATCCTGGAGAACGATGTGCAACGAAGAAAAGAGAAAACTTTAATGGTGGGTCCGTTATGATTTGAACCGGAATATCGGCAGACGCTCATACAAATCTCTATATTTTTGAGCATAATATGAATTCTTATATTTATATCCAAGAAATTATCATTCCATACATTGTACCATTCAAGGAATTTATTGGAGATAACTTCCTATCAATGCAAGATAATGTGAGACTACACACAGCACGAATAGTGACCAATTTTTTAAATGACGTCAACATACAGCGAATAGTATGACATACATACGAAGCGAATAGCCTGACATGAGCCGACATATGAATCCCATAGAACATTTACGGGATATTTGGAGCGGAAAGTGAGGAAATATAATTGTCAAACGTTAACAGCACTCCGAAACGCCTTACAGGAGGAATAGCGTAATTTGATATAAAAACAAATAAGAAATTTAATTAACAGTATGTCTCAACGTATACGTGAATTAACAAATGCGAGAGGAGGCAATACACGTTATTAAACGCACGCACGCACGCACGCACGCACGCACGCACGCACGCACATTTATAAAAACTAATGTGACATATTGCATATACTAATGTAATATTGCAGATCTTCGAATGTTTTTTTAAAATAAGATCAAATTCTCTGCATCATCTTGGTATATTAGATGCATCAAATGCTACTATAACATAATTTAGTTCATATCTTATTTTGGTACATGGTATAAGTGATCGTATGAACAATGCAGATAGCAACAGTCCCCCATCTGCAAATCCAATGCCATTGCAAATCTTACATTTATCTTATATTTATCTTGTCATATTATTCCGATATCTTTGATTCATGAATGTAAAAGTATTATTTCTTATATCAAACAAGAAAAAGGTAATACCTTAAAATAATTTTATTCTTTCACATGCACATGCGTAATATATGTAATTCATACATATATCCTTTTCTTGACAGATTGAAAAGTTTTGTATCTTATATTAAAAGAATTACTTATATTATAAGAATTTTGAGTCTACGTATTTCCCGTACTTGCATCTCTAGCATCATATCATGTACTTTTGAAATCTTATTTATAACAAAGTTTAATAAAATGTCTAGACGTAAGAGAAAGAGAAAAACATATTTTGCATCTAAGGTAATGAGAGAGAGAGAGAGAGAGAGAGAGTGAGAGAATAAAAATTATAATGCATGAAAATTGTTTTATCTCTCTACGTAAGTATATTCATGAAATGAATAAAAAGCTTTAGGTTGGTCTCGTAGCAAAATGCGCAAGCCAATGTATAATCAATCTCACAATCTGCACATTAGAAATACGTGATGCAATGAATAAACTTTTGTCTGAAATGCTTTTAAATTTATCAAAAATTTCTGCGACAGTCTATTTCTATAGCTATTATAGAATTCTTATTAAGTATGTTTTCTATTGTCAAAAATTAGTGTTAAATATAATTTTTTTATTCGTTATATCAAGTTTATAAATATAATTTTTGTTTTAGTTCTGACTAGACTTCCGACCGTTTTTGCTAGCTTCATTGGAGATCAATATATGTCTATATTTGCAATAAGCATTTAATACAATTTGAAACTCCTATGAATTTTCCTGTACATGACACTATTCATGACGGCTTTGTATATGCTAAATCAAGATACGGTACGAAATAAACAACAGGAGACTGCTTCAGAATTCTCAGACGATAAAACAATAGGTACTTAGGAATACAAACACGTCTTGTATTAGGTGTTGGAATTAATTCGTAGCGTTTTTTTAATGAAAGAATGTTATTTATTTCACATGAGCATTAAAAAATACATTAATGAAAGTACTTCCCATCACTTTCTACTACTTTTGACCATCTTTCGGGCAGTGAATGAATACCACGTCGGAAGAACTGTTCGTCTTTAGATGAAATCCAGGAATCGAACCATTTTGTACAATCTTCGTAAGATGTGAACTTCTGCTCGCACAAGCTATGAGCTAATGATCGAAACAAGTGGTAGGTGCAATATCAGCAGAATACGGCGGGTGCGGTAGCACTTCCCATTTAAGTGTTTCCAGGTATGTTTTTACCGGTTTTGCAACGTGTGGGCGAGCATTGTCGTGCAGCAAGATGACTTTATCGTGTCTTTCGAAGTATTCCGGCCGTTTTTGCTTCAATGCACGGCTCAAGCGCATCAGTTGCCGTCGGTAGAGATCTCCAGTAATGGTTTCATGCGGTTATAGCAGTTCGTAGTATATGACACCCTTCTGATCCCACCAAATACAGAGCAGGAGCTTTGAGCCATGGATATTGGGCTTTGCCACTGATGTTGATGGTTCGCCGGGCTTAACCCATGACTTTCTGCGCTTTGGATTGTCATAATGGATCCACTTTTCGTCACCGGTAACAATCCGATGCAAAAAACCTTTTCTTTTCTGCCGTTGAAGCAGCAGTTCGCACGTGAGAAAACGTCTCTCAATATCCCTTGGTTTCAATTCATATGGGACCCAATGTCCTTCCTTCTGGATCATGCCCAAACTTTTAAGACGTTTTCCTATTGTTGAGAAGTCAACTTCCAATGACGTAGATAATTCTTTAAGTGTTTGACATGAGTTTTCATTGAGCAGTGCCTGCAAATCGTTATCTTCAAATTTTTTCGGCTGACCAGGTCGCTCCTTGTCATCCAAGTCGAAATCACCAGCTTTAAAACGTGCAAACCACTTCCTACACGTTTGCTCAGCCAGAGCATGTTCACTATACACATCCACTAAAATACGATGAGCTTCAGCTGCACTTTTGTTCATATTAAAGTAATGAAGCAAAACTCCCCGCAAAAACACTTTATCTGGCACAAATTTTGACATATTCAATGAATTATACAGTGTTGTTATTTATGATTTCAAGAAAGATTATGTACGGCAAATGACGTCCTATGATAGATGTTTACAATGTATACAGAACTATAGGTAACAACGAAATAGTGTACTGCTTGTGCCATCTCTTGTAAAACGCTACGAATTAATTCCAACACCTAATACTTATTGATCGCTTAATGTAATGTTGCGTAAATTAATCCTTAAATAAAACAGTTTTTCGCTTGCTGGATATGTCTTTTCACATTGCACTGAAAGTTAATTGAAGACGGAGATGCAGTAGATGTAGTTTCTGAGTCTTGAATTATTATATAAGCGGGCTTAAGTCTACCGACAGTGATGTTGATATATCTGCCACTTCTATAGCAAAGACTTTGTCCGAAATGCGTTCTAATACTTTATGCCGGTGTACGGTTGGTCCAGGAGACGCCTGATACCTTTTACTTCGAGGAAAACGTGAGAGCAATTATACAAATCTTTATGGAAAAATAACTTAGGTCTAATGTGATAAGAGGTTGGGCTAGGTCGTGACTTTTGCATAATTATGCGGAAATTCTTGACGAAAATTCGTGGATCACTCACTTCTTCAGAGAAGAAAAACTCACCCAGTACTTTGAGGGTAGTGCCGTAAACTAATTTCGCCACAGAAGTGCCTAGATCCTCTTTAAAACAAGTTCTTAGTCTGAGTAATATTACTGGCAGTGTATCAGTTCATTGAGTTTCCACCGTGGCACATCAATGCAGTTTTTAAAGAGCGATGCCATCATTCGATGATGTATTAGATTCTGGGTGGTATGCAGTTGTCCATTTAGAACCAACGAGTTTGGGTAATGCATCGAACAGCTGCGCTTCGAATTGCAAGCCCTGATAGTTGTGATCAGGTCTGTAATCCAGGAATGTAAGGTATCTTCTTCTAAAGTGTCACAGTAAATGTTGAATGCTGTTTCCGATAAGATAAATTTTTTGAACTTCAAAGACGTTGATGTAGATTGTTTCAGTTGTTGCAATTCGTCGTCGGAGGCTTGAGCCTTCTGCAATCTCTTGCATATCGAGTTGGCATCACGATAGTGTCGAAGCGAGATAATGCATCTGTTACAATGTTTTCAGCACCTGAAACGTAACGTACATCGATTGTGAACTCCGAAATGAAGAGTAGTTGACGGGTTTGTCTTGACGACATTTGATTCGATTTCCTTTTGAATGCGTACACGAGGAGTTTATGATCCATGATAACGTGAAAGTTTCCCTAGCATATATCGGAAATGTTTGATAGCTGTATAAATAGTTAATAATTCTCTATCATATACTTTGCTTGTTTGCGTAGGCGTGAGCTCCTTGAAAAGAAATTGAGAGAAGGTTGTAAAAATCCGTTGCTGTACTGTTACAGTACCGCACCGATTGCTTTGTCTGAGGCGTTTGTTTGCAACGAGAGTGTTGCCTTGCTGTTTGGAAATGCGAGCAAGGTGGCTTGAGCGAGATGTTCCTTAATTCGTTGAAAGGATTGTTTGAGCTCAGGAGTCCATTCTATTTTCGCATTGTTGTTGCGTTTACGTCCAAAGATTGCATTTAGCAATGGCGCTTGCACGTTTGCGAGATCTTTGAGAAACTGGTTATAGAAATTGAGCATTCCTAAGAAACGTCGAAGTCCTTTGACTGTAGCTGGTTCCTGAAATTCAACGATAGCTTAGACTTTTTCGAGTAAAAGCCTTCGGGTTTGATGCCTTCAGCGCTGATTGTATATCCCAGAAAGCTGACACTTTTCTGTCCGAACACATTTATTTGGATTGATTGCTATGCCATGCTGTTGAAGTCTGTCGAACAATATTTTTAGATGCTCCTTATGCTATGTTTCGTCCTGCGAAGCGATTAAAATGTCATCAATATAAATAAAACAGAAGTCAAGTTCTGCAGTTACCCGGTCCATAAATCTGTGAAAATTTTGTGCTGCGTTACGAAGTTCGAATGTCATATAAGGAAATTCGAAAAGTCCGATGTAATAATTGCAGTTTTCGGAATATCCGATTCGCGGACTGGAATCTGTTAATATGCACACACTAAATCTACCGTAGAGAACACGGTTTTGCCATGCAGGAAATGTGTGCTGTCTTGCAAGAACGGAATTGAGTAACGATCTGGCAAGGTTACCTCATTGAGTTTGCGTAATCTTCACACGGACGCCAATCGCTATTCTTCTTCTGTACGAGATATAGAGGACTAGCCCAAGGACTCTTGGAAGGTCTATATAAACCTTGTTGCATGTACTCAAACTCTTGTTTAGTTGCTTTGAATTTTTCTGAACAGAGTCGTCTGGTTTTGTTTGACACGGGGGGACCCGTTGTTTCGATTACATGTTCCACTCTGCGTGCTGTTTGTTTGTGAGTGATCGACCTAGTTATATCGGGAAACTTGCTTAGGATCTCTTTGTATAAGCAATCGTCGGCTGTTAAACGAGGACTAGCTTTGTTGACTAGCAGAGACTTTAAGAAACGTGTTACTGTCGATCAAGCGCTTGTGCGGCACATGCCAGGCAGCAAGTTGAAACGTGCTAGAAAATCTGAGCCAATAATGAAGGTGTCCACGTCAAGAATTATGAAAAGCCATTGAAAAACACGACGGAATCCCAAATCAAGCTGGAGTAATTTTTGTCCATACGGGATGATCGTTCCGTTTGCAGCGTAGAGTACCTGATCGCTAATGTGAGTACGATCGCGTCTTAAGGAATGGTCGAGACATCCGCTCCAGTGTCCACCAAAAATTTGATGCCAGTGACACGGTCTCTGACTATGAGACGGCGAGTTGCATCGGCCAAACTATCTGCCGCTAGGAATAGTTCAGCCTCTAATTATCCTGTTTCGCTGGCTTCCAGCTGTAGGATTGCGTACACTTGGTAGCTTTGCTGTCAAAGCGTCAATAATACCAGGGCTTGCTCTCCAATTGTGATCTTGAACGGTTTCTGCAACGAGAATTCCGCGAGGCCTGTGACTTGCCACGCGATAAACGAATTCCCAATTTCTCCACTCGATCTAGAAGCGTGGACATTTGTGAATCTGCCGAATTGGCTTTTGTCGGTGTAATTGCGACAGCGTTAACGCCAGCGGATAGCACATCTGTTATTCAATCTGCTAGTTGTTCTTCAAGTTTGTGCTTGTTTGTTATTAATATAGCTTGCACTTGTTGCGGTAGGTGCTGCAGCTATAAAGATTTAAGCACTTCCTCTGACATGCCATTTTGCGCGAGATCTCTCATCCGACGGAGCAATTGCGACAGATGGCAGTCACCTAAATCAACCTCATTTAATAATGTTACGTCCTACAGACGCCACGATCTTTTTTTTCTCTTCACCGCGACTATGGTGGGCATCTACGAGACCCGAGCGGTGCCTTCTGATAACGGACTGACAGAATTGAAAAAGGGACCGGACAGGCGCCGCGAAAACTTGTAAACGTCAATCAACCCGGAAAAAATAATAACCTTAATGTAGGTCCGAAAAGAGACAAGATTGCAAAGACATTATAAATGTACCGAAGTCACGCAATAGTAAAAATCTAGGCTTTATCATCCGAGACTGACTAACAATTTTATCTTAGAAAACAGGCGCCATGTCACACTTAAAAAAATCGTAAACGCATAACTTCCTCAGAATAACTTCCAACAGGAGCGTTATCTGAAACCAGACTCGCAACTGACAATGGTGTAGCATGGTAACCATCTGCTTATCTAGTCATATTTTCCGCGAGAATAACAGAATTTGTCATCCGTCTCGGAGCAATCTTTAAGGAAAACCATAAATCACTTTCTCTTCTTCTCAAAACTACTCTACTTTAGATCAACCACGATAAAACGTTATAAAAATCGTGAATCTCGCGTGACATTACAACTAACTTTAGCATCCTAGACAAAGAACTCAACACCCTTTTTTCGGGATATAAATAGAGGTCCCGCGGAAGCACAGAGCGTCAGTACAGAATTTTACGACGTTCACACTGTCCAGCGGAACAGGTGTCATAGCGTCCCTTCGGACGTTGACCCACATTCCGGGACTTAAAAGGTGCGTACGACTCACAGGTGTTCGCCTTCGCGCGTATACTTGTGAGATTGAGTCTAACCATACCCTCCTTCCATACCCTCTCCATTCTCCCTTATTGTCTCCTTGACCAAATTTCAAGGGTTTGGACGTAACAATAACTTACGCAGTTTCTTTTCGGCGCTATCCGCGAAGCTGTTAACTAATCTGTCTTTTATCTATCCGTCGCGGGCGAATTAAGTACGATATCGCTAACTTCGGTCAAAGAATCGTCATCAAGGCATTGTATCACATAATTATATTTCGTCTCATCTACAATTATATCCGCGGTGAGGAATTGAGTTTCCATTTGTACGAATCATAGGTCTGGCTTCGATTTCCAGAACGGCGTGGATCTGATTCTGACTACGTAAATGCAGGTACTTCAACTATACCCGACGCTGCCCTGATCGCCGAGGGAGGATCGCCTGAGCCATGCGATTTGTTAGGATGCGCGCGTTAGGTTAAATGGAACGCTATCATGTCAGGGTCACCAATCTGTGACTGCTGTGCCCAATGTGGCGCCGAGCGTGTCTGGGCGCCGGCGATGACTAACTAACGGCGAAGGATAATTGGCGGGAAATCGTTAAGTGTGCAAATAAATGTTACTCATTGATTCTAACTCATATGTCATAAGGCGGTTTAATACAAATTTAAATGATTGTTTAGAACGTACAGATTACAAAAGTAGAGACGTGATTGCATGCGTATGATATCGGTATTGCATTACTAGGTTAAAACACGAGAAACTAAGAAAATCTACAATATAAGCATTTATCTGACGACGCTAGCAATTACCTAATGACATGAGCAGTAACCGACGTCGATCTCGCAATAAACATAAAGGAATGAATCTTACCGAGCATTAACTTAAAATCTATCGCTGAGGCTTACAAAAGATCCGCACGCAGAACGCCATGACACTAGAGAGAGAAAAGAAAACCGGAAAAAAGAACTAACTCGAGCGCCGCAACTAATGCTTGCAACGCCACACTCGCGCGACACTAGAGCCATCTGCTGGTTGCTGTATCCGTGTGTTAGAATCGGTGTAGCTATCCTGCTCTCCTCCTCAGTTAATTTGATTAGTAACAAATAGTTTTTAACATTTTTAACATTTTCTTCGTGTAACATACCAAAAGATGTTAAAGATCTAATACAATTGGGAAAGAGAATTTTTTCCTACCAACCACTAATACAAAAAAAATTAACTGTTGAATTCGTAAAGAATACTAAGAACAATATCAATAGAGCTCCTATCAATTTTAGGAACACCGCGAAAAATAGATTAATTCCAATTATCAATAGACTTTTCTCCTTTTCTCAAGAAGAATATTACACAGCTTTTAAACTAAAAAAAAAAAACAACAGAGTTCATACCAATCCTAATTTAATATCTAATTTTTACCAGAACGATAAAGACAATGTCACATTGGACAAAGATATGTACATAATATTCTTGAGGCTCTCCATGAGTGCTTTCTATATAAAGATTATGCGTTTCGCGGGTTTCCTCCGTATACAAATCCATTCTTAGAATGCCAATGTTTTGTGAACTTTACAATCCACTTCATCAAGGCGAGGAGCAGTCATCACTCCAACAAATAGCATAATATAAAAGGAACGACTCGGAGGAACAGCTCAGTATTAGGCTGCTCCTTGCTCTGATGAAGTGAACTGCAAACGTTGGCATTCCAAGAATGAATGTGAACACGAAGGAAACCCGTGAAACGCATAATCTTTATAAAAATATGTACATTTCTAAATTAAACGATATACTATGTAATGTTGATACATATGAAAAAGTTAATAAAGACCCAACCAGGAAAATTTCTAATAATCTCAGAGATTTATTTACTAGGTGGAGAGATCATGAAGATATTACACTGTTACAGATATTTGAACACTAGTAACTGTATACTATCAAGAGCATATGCTCTCCCTAAAGTGCATAAGCCAAATTGTCTCTTCAGAATTATTGTTTCTTCAATAAACAATCTTCTCTATAACAATCTTCTTTTCTTTCTTCTTACACAAAATCTTATATAAAAGCATTCTAACAGCTTCAAGTTACATTAACAATAGTTACGATTTAGTAAATAAACTAAAAAACACACATCATGATAATGATTACTTTGATATCTTTAAATGTGACATCACTTTTGTAATACGAGGGGTATCCAGAAAATAAGTTCCGTTTTTTTTTACAAATAAAGTTTTTATTGAAAAAATCTAAAATTTACATGGATAATACTTGACAACTTCTAGTCTTTTTCTACATAATTCCCGTCAATCTCAATACATTTTGTATATCTGGAAACAAGCTTCGAAATCCCTTCTGCATAGAAACTTCCCGCCAGTTCTTTAGTCCAGTTAGTTACAGCTGTCTGAACTTCCTCGTCGCTTTGGAAGCGTTTTCCGGCCAAAGACTCCTTCAGTTTCGTAAAAAGATGGTAGTCCGATGGTGCTAGATCCGGGCTATACGGTGGGTGGGTCAAAACATCCCAACTAAACTAATTCAAAAGTGCAGTTGTTGAAGCAGCGACGTACGGCCGAGCATTGTCGTGAAGAAGGGACATACCTGCCGTCAACATCCCCCTTCTTTTGTTCTGAATGGCCCAACGCAGCTTTTTCAAAGTTTCACAATAGCGCTCCGCATTTATTGTTGCTCCTTGAGGCAAAAAATCAATCAGCAAAATTCCTTTTTGGTCCCAGAAGAGAGAAGCCATGATTTTTTTGACGAACTTGATTCTCGGACCCATCTCCGCACCATAGATTCACTCATCACACTTTCTCCATATACAGAAACAAGCTGTTTGTGAATATCAACCGATTTAAAATCTTGAGCAAAAAGAAATTGAATGATGCCGCGCAAAACAACTCGAGAAGGAATCGGAATGGAGGTGGCGGGACGCGAAGTCGAGGACTCCATTTTGATAACCTCTCCTGACCGTGTTTCACGAGCTACTGACGCCGAACACCGCTCATTCTATTCGGTAGCTTCCCCTCTTCAAAGCTGTGTTGCCAGCTCGCTCATACATCGACCTTACTAAACGTATAATACAAACGGAACTTATTTTCTGGATACCCCTCGTATATCAAGAAATGAATTTTTGGGGGCAGTTCGATTTGTATTAGAGTCAACCTATTTTAAATTTGACAATTGCATATATAGACAAAAATTTAGTACACCGATGGGCTTTCCTCTGTCGCCGATAATTGCCAATTCAGTAATGAAGGATTTAAAGCAATGCTGGAGACATTTGATTTCGAGATATCTTTTTATTATAGATTTGTTGACGACATAATTATGACTATACTATCTAAAATGACGCAAATTGTTCTTGATAAATTTAATTCTTACCATTCAAGACTACAATTTACTTTAGAAATAGGTAATAACACAATTAACTTTTTAGATACTACTATCTTTATTTTAAATAATAAATTAATTTTCGATTGATCAAAAATCTACCTTTTCAAATAGAATTTTTTGTCCTAGCACTTTCTTACACAAAAAAGAAGCACAATATTTAATTTGATTGATAAGGCCACCTTCATTTCTCACCCTATATTTCATCAAAAAAATTTAGGACTTATTGTGAACATTCTTTTGGTCAATGATTATCCATTGAAATTTATCTTTGATTCAATTCACAACAGAATTAAACATCTGATTAACAACAAAAAAATGTATATTAGTCACGATAAAGACATCACAAGGGATAATGAAAATGTACAGTTATGGTTTACATCCTATATATTGATAGCATTTCTAAAAATTTAAAACTGTCACCAAAGATTTAAACTCTAATCTCTCTTTCTTTAACTTGAACAAATTTCAATCAAAACACATAAAGATCCTCTTCCTGCTTCAAAAACGTTATCTACAAAATCTCGTGAAATGACTGTGGCGCAACCTATGTAGGTCAAACGTGATCGTAGGCAGACGATTAAAAACTAGACTTTCGAAACATAAGAACTATATCCGCAGATGCATATCTGTACAATCACCCAGTCAGAAATAGTTCCTCGAAAAGACGTCGTTTCGATGTCATTATGATGAAAAAGTTGTCAATTCGAAACTTGCATCGAAATTTCAACATTTTCGAGTGATAAAAAATTACGTATGTAGAGAGTGCAATGAGAGTTTGATACATTTTCAAGATTTTTGGTATAAATATGTGATATGTAATCTTATATTTTGAATATTTTCATTCAAAGGTCGAATCGACACTTTTTTCGATTTCATTTCGACAATTGCAATATCGTTCTAATCATAAAAGCTTTCTCAAAATTTTTCAGAATTTATAAATAATTTTATAACTTTTTAGAAAATTGTGAAATTTTTTAATACAAATCGGAACATTTTTTATAACTATCAATAAAGTCTACATCTTTTCTTCTAGTAATTTTTTGTATGTTATTTTATTGTTCTACTCTTGCTGAATAACATTACTTTTATTTGTATTTCGTAATTTATTTAATATAATCTTATTACATCATTTTTGTATTGAGGAATTTCAGGGAATAATGTCTCTTACCATAAATGCTGACAATCTATTAGTTGTCTCTTACCATAAATGAGCATGAAATCAAGGAAAAATATCATCGACTTTATCTAATTGTAGCTGGACTAATTCTAGCTCGAATCAATATCGAAACGATTTTGATTTTTTAAATTAATGAAATTTAAATGTTGGTCTATCATACAAGTTTCCAATATCATTTGGAAGTATAAAAATACTACTAGTGTCACTGCTACTGCAGTAGTATTATTATGCAATAGTGTCAATGATGGGCCAGTAGTGTTACTACTGTAGTAACGACATATGACGTAACATAGAACTACTTCCAATAATTATATTTGGTATAAAAAATTTATTAGAGTAAAAAATACATATATATATGGGTCATTCTCCGTCAACCGGAGAAGCCCCCTGACCAAAATTGTTTTGAGGTAAAACAAAAAAATAAAGGCTTAAAATTCGTGAAAAAATATGAACTTTCGAATACCGTGTGCTGTTTTTCACTAATGAAAATGGCGGATTCAAGATGGCGGACTAAATTCGTAAAATGTTTCTTTATGGAGATGAAACTGGGTACCTTGGGGTTTTGGGGGTCGCTGATTACGAATATGACGTCATATTTCAAAAATTCAAAATGGCGGATCGAAGATGGCGGATCAAATTCGGAAATAATTAATCGATCGAGATGAAACAGGGTACTCTGGGGTTCTTAGGGTCGCTGATTAGGAATATGAAGTCAGATTTGCGAAATTGAAAATGGCGGATCCAAGATGGCGGATGAAATGTGGAAATAGTTAATCGATCGAGATGAAACTGGGTACTGTGGAGTTTTCGGGGTCGCTGATTACGAACATGGTGTCAGATTTNGAAACTGGGTACTGTGGAGTTTTCGGGGTCGCTGATTACGAACATGGTGTCAGATTTCCAAAATTCGCAATGGAGGATCCAATATAGCGGATCGAAATGATAGGAAATGTGCAAATCTTCGTGAAAAGTGGTATTTGATTTCGGGGATATTTGTGGGTTACTCATTTCTGAAATAATGCAAAACTTAAGCATATTACTTAAAAATGGTGATTTAGCGTTATCCATCCTGTACCACGTGGAGGTATCACCGTTTACAGGACTCGGCACCTACGCCAGGAACGCATTGTATAATGTATTTTGAAAGCACCTACGCCAGGAACATATTTTACAATATATATTACAGGCACGTACGTAAGGAACATATTGTACACTATTGCTACACGGCATTTACACCAGGAACGGTTTTTGCATCATAATCTATATTGCACCTTCGCCAGGGAGAAGTATATTTGACATTGTCAGCAAGCTATTTATCGACAAGTGAAACTTTCAGTGAGAAAGTTGTGTATTAAGGTATGAGGAATTTTTCTGGAAAGTTTCATCTTCATTTGTTTAGTAGTTTTAAACTAATGAATGTTTAAAGTTGGTAGCGGCCCACGGACAGCGCGTCATATGCCCCGCGGCGCTGAGTGCAAGACCATGGCAAATTTAAACATTCATTAGTTTAAAACTACTAAACAAATGAAGATGAAACTTTCCAGAAAAATTCCTCATACCTTAATACACAACTTTCTCACTGAAAGTTTCACTTGTCGATAAATAGCTTGCTGACAATGTCAAATATACTTCTCCCTGGCGAAGGTGCAATATAGATTATGATGCAAAAACCGTTCCTGGTGTAAATGCCGTGTAGCAATAGTGTACAATATGTTCCTTACGTACGTGCCTGTAATATATATTGTAAAATATGTTCCTGGCGTAGGTGCCTTCAAAATACATTATACAATGCGTTCCTGGCGTAGGTGCCGAGTCCTGTAAACGGTGATACCTCCACGTGGTACAGGATGGATAACGCTAAATCACCATTTTTAAGTAATATGCTTAAGTTTTGCATTATTTCAGAAATGAGTAACCCACAAATATCCCCGAAATCAAATACCACTTTTCACGAAGATTTGCACATTTCTTATCATTTCGATCCGCTATATTGGATCCTCCATTGCGAATTTTGGAAATCTGACACCATGTTCGTAATCAGCGACCCCGAAAACCCCACAGTACCCAGTTTCATCTCGATCGATTAACTATTTCCACATTTCATCCGCCATCTTGGATCCGCCATTTTCAATTTCGCAAATCTGACTTCATATTCCTAATCAGCGACCCTAAGAACCCCAGAGTACCCTGTTTCATCTCGATCGATTAATTATTTCCGAATTTGATCCGCCATCTTCGATCCGCCATTTTGAATTTTTGAAATATGACGTCATATTCGTAATCAGCGACCCCCAAAACCCCAAGGTACCCAGTTTCATCTCCATAAAGAAACATTTTACGAATTTAGTCCGCCATCTTGAATCCGCCATTTTCATTAGTGAAAAACAGCACACGATATTCGAAAGTTCATATTTTTTCACGAATTTTAAGCCTTTATTTTTTTGTTTTACCTCAAAATAATTTTGGTCAGGGGGCTTCTTCGGTTGACGGAGAATGACCCATATATATATACAGTAAGACAAGTAAGATCGTGGTCGGCCTTACTCAAAGCTAATAAAAGATATCGCCCTAAATCTATCATGAATCCATAGAGAGCATCTTTGTCCTTGATGCACTATCAAGAAAGATTCAGTCGTCATTGAACTTTCTTAAGAGAATCACATTAAGCGCTACGAGTACCAAATACGCATCACGCTATGAAGCTGTGTTCCTCTGCACTCACCCAAAAATGTCACAATTAGCGGCTGCTAAATATATGAAAAAGTCGAAATCATTCGTACAGAAGTGGGTGCAACGATATAATGTGGCAAAAAATGTCGATGATTTACCGGAACGTGGCTCGATATGCAAAGTGGACAAAAAAGACGATAAAAAAATATAATAGTGAATCTGTTTTCGCGGAATCCTGACTTAACATTGTGTCAAGGACAAGCAAAATTGAAGCAGAAAGATATATCGTACGAAACTATTCGAACCTATCTCAAGGCTAATAACATGAAATGGTGCAACCACGTGGTGCACCACGCTGGTCGACCACGCTCTTACTTGACTTACTGTATATATATATATCATTAGAGCAATTAGAGTATTATTTCAGCTAATAAAAATGATATTTTACAGTATTATTAAAAACAAATTATTATCATAGGTGTCATCATTTGTACTTTTGTATTACTACTATATTTAACATTAATTATATTTTTTTTGTGTTCCGCCTCTTTGAACAGATATATTACAACTATACATCCATTAGCATTATAGGTGTTTATGGTTCTTCAAAGGAGCAGTTCCCGTACGATCATGGAAATAAAGGATGATGGAGGTTCGGATTCGGATGGATGACCGCGCATAGGTGCATCATAAAATTAGTTCTCACATTCATAAAACAAATTTTTTTTATTATAATTTTGTCGTATATCCTCTGAAATATGATGCTAATCAATAATACTTATTTTCACAATAAAATTTCAATGAAACTTTAATGAAATTTTCTCCACCACTATTCTCTATTAGTGACACTACTTGTCGAATTTACTTATTGCATTAGTGACACTAGTAATATATTTTTATGCTGACTAGATCAATTCAAGATTTTATTTCCAACTCGAAAATTAATCGAAATTGGAGATTAATCGAATTTGGACTAAAAATCAATAAAAATTTCGAAAGCTTTCGACTTTTATTTTCGAATCGACAACGATCATCGAAACGACATCTTTTCGAGAAATTATTTCTGACTGGGTCAGTTATAACCTAGAATATAGGTTATAATATGGTCGTGAATTTAATTGAAGTTGAAACCTTAGACACCGAATGCAATTATAACAAAAGATTAATGTCAGAGATGATTTACATTAAGACAAAAGAATGGAATTAATCGCCAAACAGACACAGAATTTTTAGATAAAACATATGTGTCTCTCCTTAATATTTTGTAACTAACTATTTACTTACTATACCTTTTACATGCGAATAATACACAATATCGATTATTATTCATAACAATATATTTTATACATTTCACCAACTTTAGAGGCTAAAACTGTTACATTCCTCAGTTGAATATCGATACTACTCTGACTCACACTGATCTTCATCGTTTCTTATTAATCAGTGACACATTTGATAATTTGTTAAATATTATCGTTTATATTCAATTCTGTTAAAATTTTAATATAAGCCGTTAATTTTATTATAACTTAATTGATTATTACTACTTATTTTATTATTTCAATAATTAACCAATATAATCATCAGTTACATCATTGTGAGGTAAGTCTTTCTTGATCATGATACGAAAATGTTTTTCAGTTTATTAATTATTATTAATAATTAATTAGATTTCTAGTCATTCATTACCTAGCTTTCAAACCGGAAATTTTTATTCTGAAATGGATGAATGTTACTACTACATAAGCGCGACCATGTGATGATTTCAAATCAATATTTGGAGATATTTCCACGTAATCCAGATGAATTTCTGCGTCGATTCATTACTGTGGACGAAACATGGACAATCTATTACTTCACACCCGAGACGAAGGAACAGTCTAAACAATGAACTTTCACGAGTGAAGAAGTTTCTTCGAGTGAACAAGCTCCGAAGAAGGCGAAGACCATGAAGTCGGCCGGAAAGGTGATGGCCACAGTTTTTTGCACGCGGTATAATTCATATCGATTTACCTTCCGTCGAAGCAAACGATCCTACGCAGCCTTATTGGACCATTTCAACAATATTTTAAAGAAAAAAACGTCTCCATTTGGCGAAGAAGGAAGTGCTTCCATCAAGACAATGCACGGATTCACACGTGTCTGGCACCGATGGCAAATTCAACGAATTCCGCTACGAATTGCTTCCCCAGCATATTCGTCAGATTTAGTCCTCTGCGATTATTTCCTGTTTCCAAACCTGAAGAAATGGTTCGGAGGAAAGAGATTCACCACCAGAGAGCAGCTCATCGCCGAAACAAAAGCTTATTTTGAAGGGTTGGACAAATCATATTATTTGGACGGCTTGAAAAAGTTGCAGAAATATCGTCGGATTAAGTGTATCGAGCTGAAAGGAGACTATGTTGAGAAATAAAAATGAATCGATCAAAAAAAATGTGGTAGTACTATGTTTTTCTAAAAACTTATTGACTTGCCCTCGTACATATATATTACCGACTTACCGATTACTATATACACATATTTTCTTATCATCTTTATTTTATTGATTTGTTATTTAATTGTCAATTTATTATAATTGTGTTTTGAAATAAATACATTGTACTTTCTTTTATATTATTTCTCTTTATTTTAAGTAAATGCCTTCTTTCACCGACTCGAATCTCTTTCATTTCCCTGACATGCAAATATTCCAACGAGCTAATCCGTGCGACGAAAGTTAGATTGTTTCAAGATATGTTATTAATGGTCTCAATTAAATTGATTTTGTGGAATCTGAGATTAAATAATATTATTCTGTCCATATCATAAATTACTACTCTCTTATGACTTAATGGATGATGCGAATAAAAATTGAGGAATCTGCTTGAGAACGTCAGTTTTTTGTTGTTTATGCTGTGGTCTAAAAAATCAACTTTGTTGTTCTCGTTGATTTCCCTCGTGAATTGGAATCTTTCGTTAAATGAGATAAATATCTTCATTATGTCATTTAACTTGGCTGAAGCTACTAAAAAAATATTGTCAACATAGCATTTGTATGGCATAATAACCGAACGTTGCAGAGTCGTGAAGCACGAAACGTTCCACTGTGCGCGCATGTTACACTGTGAGACATCTTGTGCTGAAATTCGTGAAGTCACATAAAATAAATCATGTAAACAGCACGTTAACTACACGTTACCAGCACGACGGTATGTTGCGTTGCAGCAGCACGTTGACTGCACAATTAATTATACAAATTTTATCTTTTTGAAACAGCGCGCTAAGTGCACGATCCTGTTACGGTGTGCAAAATTTTTATTAATTTAATCATCTTGAAACCAATTATGGGAACTCATCTTTAAGACATCATCATCATTGGCTGCGTTCAGCAGAACGTTTATTTTGCAATTGTTGGAAGTTTTCTTTGCAATGATTGAATTATACTTTTAGATCTAAAGGAAAGGTCCTATTTCAGTAAACAATCATAAAACAATTGCAAAATTGTTGTGTTCTGCTAAACGCAGCTATTGGCTGCATCAACAGATTTAATAGTTGAATGAGCGTTTGCTGTTATTAGTGTATTCTTCTAAATCATCCAATTAGACATTTAGATCTTGAGAACATCTTAAAGTCTAATTAGATGATCTAGAAAAAATGCAGCCATTTTATCAAGAAACAGAATAAAATTTTTGCTAAGAATTTTTCATCATACTGCGTTTTTTATCCTGTCCGATATGGTTTTTTAAATACGAGTAATTGAATGTCGCTGTGTCACAAAAGTATTCAATATGCCTAATTTTCAAGCAATACACAACATCACCACCTCTAGTGATGTTGTGCATTGCTTGAAAATTAGACATATTGAATATTTTTGTGACACAGCGATGCTATCCAACAATGCTAATGTACAGTCCAATCATGTCACAGTCATGTCCAATCACCATATCATTTAATTGATTTACCAATGAAAGTTTCCTTCGACATAACTGAGGAATGCTCATCTTTATAATATTATGTAAAATATTGTAAAATAGCTTATATTGGGTTATTAATGGAAGAAATTATTATTCTTAATGGATTACCCGGTTTGCCAGCACACTATAAGCTCTTGGAATCGTATCATCAGTAGTCAAAAATTTTTTATACGTAATCCCGTTAATATATCTTTTCCATCTCCTCAAATAAATTGCGCGAATTGTTAGTAAGTTTTTTTACTGGATTTCTTTATCTACTCTCTGATATATGCCCGTGTTTGACAGCATCTTCTCCATATTTTTATTATATTCCAATCTGTCCATTGCCACAGTCACATTATTCTTATCTGTTTTTGTAAATATATTGTTGGTTTTATAAATATATTGTTGTTGTCCTTAATGAATTTTTTGTTAACTTTGCCCAGTGGACTATCAACTTCTAGTTACTATTTAATTCAGAAATATTGTTTTGTGTGTAATTTTTGGATGATAAGGATAAATTTGTTTCTAGCTCAATTGACCATGTTATGAGGAATGCCTGTTATTATTTTCAAAGTGTTCGATAAATTTCACTATAGTTTTATTTTTTTAGCATATGTTAGTGATAAACCGTTCACATAATTGTAAAGATTTTACTTCTTGTGGGATGTGATTATTGCTTAGGTTGATGAACCATTTTTCGTATTTTATTAAGAGAAGCTGCTTCCCCGAAATCATCAGGAGAAATATGGATATTAAGTAAATTAATCGCTCAATTTCCACCAAGAGAGACTTTGTTGACCACCAATTCGTCAATTTCCATCAAGAGAGACTTTATTGACCACCGTCTCTGCTCATCACCGACCCGTTGTAATTGATAGGAATAGACTGAATATTACATTTAATTGCTTTTTTTCGTTTAATTTTTAGCAAATTAATTTTGTTTATAATTCTATTTTTTACCAATAAATCTATTTTTAACCAATAAATATGTTTGCTTTTTCTTCAAAATTGAAAAACATTTTCTAAGAATAAAATATTGGAAATTCGAAGTATCAACCAATAAATTCTTGAAGAGATTTTTTAATAAATTCCGAAATGTCTCATATCTATATGCAGAATAATGGACTTAATTTAAGAACAGACATGGAGTGCTTGCATCACTTGTTGCATCACAATGGTTTCTTATTGAATACGTTTAAACAAAATTGATATTCAAACTTTGTTTTATTGATTAACACTCTTAGTTGTATTTATTTTCAATACTTGTTTGTTAATCCCCTTGTTACATTGTAACGTTTAATATAAAATATGTCATGACGAATAAACACGAGTTTATATTCAGAAGAACGATTTGTATCTAATACAGTATAATTTTCATATTTAATTTTAAAATTGTGAACCGTTATTTCTGGACTTCATTTCTTCGTTTCCCATTGAGATGATCATTTGGTTTTATTATTTGATAATTTTTTCTTGTTTTACAATAGCAAATTGTAAAATTAATTTAGTGTATTGATTGCTGCATTTCTGCCAATTTGCAAGTGATTTGCTGTCAATGGAAGATTTTTGGTTTTGTATTCGCTGAGGAAGACTCCAAAGCGAGCCAAAACGTTCGAAATAAATGAAGATATCCATCAACACCTGAGTATTATCTGCATCTCCTATTTTTTCGCTTTTACATTAGCGTATGACTCTCATTATCTTAATTCTTATTTTATTGTTTCCTACAAAAGTTGTAGGGTTTTAAATGAGCTATTCATTGATCTCGTCAGTCTGATCTTGAGTGGCGTCGTCAAAGGGTCAAGGTCGCATCAATTTTTTTAAATAGCACATCCTATTTTTGATTCCAGAATCTAATTGCTGGTGTTCATTTTTGTACTCAAAATTAATAAATTATTTATGTGAAAATGAAAATAAGAAAAACAATCTCCAACCTTGATTTTGACAAATGTTATCCAAGTCATGAACAATAAGAGATTTTAACCGTCGATCAGACACCTTGCGTAATGCTGGCGGTACTGTAACTTTCAAGTCTTATAGCTCGAAAAGTCCTTTATGAAAAATAACTTTATTGTAATATTTTGAAAAGTTCTTGATTTATTAGTTTTTTGGAATCAAAAATACGATGTGCTATTAAAAAAAATCGATGTGATCTTGATCTGACTTTTACAATACCATTCAAAGTCAGACAGACCAGATCAGTGACTATATTAATTAAAACCTTACAAATTTTGTAAGAAACATTTCTTTTGGAAATACTTAGTTTGCGAGAAATACTTACTTCACCGATCCGGAACTTTTTACTCACCCTATACAGCCGTTTTGTGTGGTCAGACTCTGATTGCATCCAGAAGCATATCTGTTCGCGTTACTTGCACTTTTTGCACGTAACATCTTTGTTCTCTCTCTTTTCAATGCCTGAGTATATATTTATCCCATTTCAAGTACTAACATTTTTTGGAATTTTTTCAAGCCAGACGAACAAACCTATTGTTGCACACTAAGCGCTCAGTGAGCTATTTCATCTGATTGGCATATTTCATTAGATCTAAAAATATATAGGTCAGGCTTGTCAGATAATGGCTCGCGAGCCTGCTACACCGCCAAGCGTTTTCTTCTTCAACTCGACCTGCCGGCCGATTTCAGAAACAGTTGTCAATCGTCGCGATGTAGGTCCTACTCCTCATAGTAAACTGTAGGAAACTTCGATTTTTTCTTCTTTGCTACGTCGTGTAACAAAGATGAAAAAAAATCAAAGTTTTCAATAATTTACTATGGAGAATAGGGCCCCTGGTAAAAAAATGTCTCTGAAAACTTCGTTAAAAATGTCTGAAATCATTTTTCAGAAATTTTTAGTGACATTCAGAAACTTTTTCAAAGAAATTGAGGGATTATCAGAAAATTCTCCAAAAGTCATCTCCAAGTGTCTAAAAGTCTCTGAATTTCATTGAAACTCGAGAATTCAGTGATATTTCTGAAGGTAAAATTTTCATGGTTTCTTACTTTTCAGAGACTTTTAGCAAATTCTCTGAAAATCATTTCCAAATGTCTAAAAGTCGCTGAATTTTGCTGAAATTCGGAAATTCAATGGTGTCTCTGAAGACAAAATTTTCACAAATTTTCACTTTTCGCAAATTCTTTTCAGCAAATTCTCTGAAAATCATTTCCAAGTGTCTAAAATTCCTCGAATTTCGTTGAATTCAGTGATATCTCTAAAGATAGAATTTTAATAGTATCTTACTTTTCAAAGGCTTTCAGAGGATTCCTTTGAAAATCATTTTCAAGGGTCTAAATGTTCCTGAATTTCACGCGAATTCAATGATGTCTCTGAAACTTAAATAGATATAAATAACACGCTTTATCAGTTGAAAAAGTAGCGTAGTACGTAATGTAGGAGACTTATAATCCAGAGGTCCCAGATTCGAATCCCATTAGATAAGTGTGTTTTTCAAAATAATTTTAGATGAAATCATTACATATATCTTGTATGGAACAACTTCTGTTAAATATGATAAAGAAACAAAATTTATAAGTCTTAAATATAAATTTTTTTTCAAGTATCATATTGAAAATGTCCGAAAAATTCTAAAAGTCTATGAATATATTGTAAAAAATTTTATGAAAATCTTTAAAAGTCACTAAAATATTCTGATAAATATCTAAATTTATACTGTTTTCTGAAAAGTTTTCTGAAAAGCTCTGCAACGTGTCCGAAAATATGAACATTTTCAGGAAAATTTCAGACTTTTTCAGAAAAATTTTCGGAAAAATTCAGAGAAATTTTTTCACCAGGGGTCCATATTACGACGGCTAACAGTCGTCCCTGAAATCGGCCGGTGGATCGAGTTGAAAAGGGAAGCGCTGACGGAACGGCTGGCTCGCAAATCACTATCTAATGAGCCTGATATAATCTTTAAAGATCGTAAAATTATTGGATGTCGGATATCGGACATCTGGAAAGAATGTAACATCAGATATCCGAAAAGGCAATTTCTTCGAGTCGGATATCCCATTTTTCGAATATTCGACCGAATTCCGAGAAAATGTCTTTTAAAAAAAAAGGTCTATAGGGAAAAAGATTGTAATTTTGCAACAATGTATGAGATATTATATCATAAATATGGATACTTCTAGAACATTTGTATAAGAAAAATATCAATAATTCAATGATATTAAATTTCAACCGGATATATTCCCGGATACTAATGATATCCGGCTATTTGGTCGGATAGTAAAAAATTGTAAGATAATACCAGATACCGGATACTTTCCGGATATCCGGTGTATCCCTACTAAACAGATACAAGAGCTCATTGAACGCTCATCTCCGTCGTCCATCTGGATGCACTCTCTGATCACATTCAGAGAGACGCTATTTGCGTTATTTGTGTTATTCTATTACCAAATAAAAACAATGGAGATCAAATCCTAGGATGAAACATGAGCTCGAAACATGGCTTCGGAAAACACATGCAAAATCGCAGAAAATTGAGACGATTTTAATGCCGTTGCAGGAAAAGTTGAAAGTATATACCGCATAATAACGTGTATAGATTACACATGTATGCACGATTTATTGCAAGAATTCTAATTTATATAAAATTTCATTTTATTTGATAAAATAACAAATGCATCAATATTTATTGAAAAATAAATACATGCATGCATATCTAATTATACATCGTTTTTTAACTTATTGACATTAAAAAATTAAAAAAAAAAATAAAACATTACTTGAGCGACTGTCCTTCTCAGAATATATTCTACGCATAAACAGTTTTCTCCGACAGAAGCACTCGAATTTGTTCTTCGGTAGCGCTTTTTCGAAGCCAGAAATCAAGTCCAACTTTTTCATTACCGGCTGCTTGAATTTCTTTTTACTGCATGTATTGTATTCTATTGTCTATTACACGGGAAACAAGGATAGTATGACACAATAGGGCTGATGAACACTCTCTCTAAACACATGCTTTATGTTACATAGGGAATGCAGGTCGATAAATTCACTAGAATATTTATAATTTAGTCGGTCAATCTTGTGAATTTGGGTAAAACTCTTGTTTAGAGAAACCCTCTTCGATGACCTTGACATATGTTATTAATGTCATAACCCTAAGTAATCTCCAACAGGTTTTAGCCGTCGTTCGTCCTTGGTTAAAGTTATGAACAAAAAAAGGTTTCGAAAATAATGTCTTATTTCTGCTATATATACCTCTTAAACCAATGCCGTCCCCCATTTAATTTTTACAGGAAATCACTCAGGACTTTCTTATTTGTGCGAGAAAGGTGACAAAATGTTGAGTGTCCGCGATGTAAAATTAGTCTCAATCTATATACGACGTGCTCCTTTGCAGGGGAGAGGAGGAGAGATGAGAGTCGAAGGTGAGAGTCGTACATCTCTGAAATGGAGGGGGGGGGGTACGAGTCGAAGGTGAGAGTTGTGCACCCCTGAAGTAGGGGGAAAGGGGAGAGAGAGTTGAAGGTGAGAGTCGTGCGCTCTTTTGCAGTGGGGAGAGGGGGGGTGAGAGTCGCTTCTCGTCGAAAATCGTAATATATATTTTAAAGTAGAGAATTTTTGTTTCATGTAGTAGAAAAGAGACTTTATTTTTCAAATTTTTTTGATACATAACTTCTTAACAAAGGACAAGCGATCCCTAAACAGGAGTTTTACCCACTTTTGTAATTTTTATCTCATTTCAAAATGCGCAATCGACTTCTTGTACAGGATATCGATTATGTAACTTTTTCTCTAGAACAGAAACGTGAAAAGTGAAAATCTTATACATTGACAATAGGCTGTCAATAAAAAGTCTGTCATGCAAAAAATGGATAAATGTAATATTAGTCTTAAGAACCAATCAGAAAGCTATGTTAGCATATTAAGACATTACTTAAGGGGACAAAATAAGAACTAGCTACCAATCATAATGGCCGGTGTAATCATGAAAATACCTTCTATATTCAAGGTAACAAACATAAATTCTGACGTACTTAGAATACAATCATGTTTCTTAAAATAACCAAAAACAACCAATTTGACACATATGGTGCCATCGATTATTAGTCTTACCAAAGCACAGTAATAAAAGAATTAGTATACAGTAATAATAGAATTAGTAATAAAAGCATAGTTACAAAAGATCTAGGAAGAAAAAACAGTGGTGCCAACACTCAAATATTACCACATTCATCTTTTAAAAATTAGTTTCATAATGTAACAAGTATACAGGTGAGTCTTGAACGGATATTGCGTTTCATCCGGATTTTCCAAGGTTGTTCATGGCTGCCTGATTCTACAAAATTCTCTTGAGATTCCGATGATTGATGTTTCTGAAAAATAATTTTGTTATTTTCGATTTTATTTAAAGTTTCTTCTCGAGGAACAAGGTGTCGAGTTGAGACAGTAGTTTCTCGGTCATTCTGCAGTCAGATGTGCTTCTATCAATTCGACTTCTTCCACCAGTGGATCATATTTGCTGTTACGCACATGTCTTTTCATTAGAACTGATCCTAGTTAACCATGTGGGCATAGAACTGCTATTGAATAACTTTCTAGGATGATTGAACATTCATGTAGTGCAGCGTTAGTCGTTGTGCAGAGAAGAGAATAGATAGAATGCAGCGCAGACTCCAGTACTTCTTCCCAATACTCTGTTTTGACGTTATTAGTTTACAGAATTAGCATAATAGTCTTCCATATAATTTTATTATATTGAGTGTGCATTAATTTTAAAGGATTTTCAAGAGATGACGAACTAGTACTATCGCATCTGGTCGAATTGTTGCTACTTTCAAAGCATCATCAAGTGGCTTTAGTTTTCAGTATGTATCATTTTGCCAAAGTGTAAACAACATTGTTTTTTTGAGCATTGAATATGTCGAATTTTGCCAACAAAACGCAATTTGCGGAAAGCTTTGCTTTTTTGCTTCCATTTGAAGAAAAGTGCTGCTGAAAGTCAACAAATGCTGTCAAAAGCTTATAGCGATTATATTCCATTGATTTCAACATGTGAGGACTGGTTTCGACGTTTATAAAAAAGATGATTTTGACGGAAGACGAAGAACGTCCAAGCCAGCCGAAAAAGTTTGAAGATGAAAAAGTGGAAGCTTTACTCGATCAAAACCCGAGTCAAACGCAAAGAGAACTTGCAGAATCATTAAATGATCAACGATTCCAGACCTTTGAAGGCCATTGGAATGATTCAAAAGCAAAGAAATTGGGTGCCGTACGTGTTGATGAGGGACGTCAAAAAGCGCAAAATGACCTGTGAATTATTGCTTCAAAGACACAGAAGAAAAAGTTTTTTGCATCGTATTGTGACGGATGATAAAAAATGAATACGGTACAATAATTCAAAGCGCAAAAAATCATGTGCAGGCCAGGCGAACTATCAACATCAACGGCAAAACCAAATATTCTTGGCGCCAAGCTCTGTATTTGATGGGATCAGCTGGGTGTAGTGTATTACGAGCTGCTCCAATCCAACGAAACCATCACTGGGGAAAGCTACCAACAATTGATGCAATTGAGCCGAGCATTGAAGCAAAAACGATCAGATTACGCGAAAAGACATGACAAAGTGATTTTTCAACACGACAACGCTCGGCCACAGCGAAACCAGTCAAGGAAACGTCAGAAGCGCTTAACTGGGATGTCCTATCACACCCGCTGTATTCTTCAAATATTGCTCCTTCCGATTACCACCTATTTCGATTGATGACTCATGGTCTGTCTGAATAGCGCTTCCATCTTCTTATGAAGATACAAAAAAATGGGTCGATTCGTGGATAACCTCAAAAGATGTGTTGTTCTTTCGACGTGGAATTTCACCTATTATCAGAAAGATGGGAAAAAGTAGTGGCTAGCGATGGACAATATTTTGAGTGATCAATTTGTAACCATTTTTTCACAATAAAGCCGTATTTTTACCAAAAAATCTTTTAAAATTAATACACACTTCCTATCTTTCAACTTGTCCGTTTCCTTTTGGATTGTAGGGAGTCGTTCGGCTAGTCGCGATGCCATGAGAAGTTAAAAAAGCTTTGAGTTCTTGTGACATAAACAAGGCTTCTCTGTCCGAATGTATGTATGTAGGGATCCCAAAAACTGAGAAGAGGTGAGACAGACGCGCTTCAGCTCTGCAGAAATTTAGCATGATTTTGTAATCCTCCTCGGTGGAGAATGGTAGTTTTTTTCACTCATTGGCTCAGGCGAGAGATGCCTGAATGGCATAGTGCAATATGCATCGAGATCTGTGCTTGGAATCATAGAAGCACTTATTCTAGAGGGGGCATCTGCGGTCACGTTCTCACTCTCTGGGCGATAAATTATGTCAAACTTAAAGGAAGAAAGTTCCAAATGCCATCTTATAATTTGCTCATTTTTAAACTTAGAATGCTATTGGTTAAATATAAATGAGACAGAACGTTGATCCGTAACGACTTCAAAATAACGGCCGATTAGATTAATATCGCCAATAACGTAAAGATTTCAATTGCTTAAAGATTAAACTTCTTTTTCTATAAATGAGTGTAGCAGTTTTGTTTTGTTTAACATCCTAGAAAAGAACGCGACAGATCTGCCTGCTTGGCTTAGTGTGGCAGCTATCGCGAAATCAGATGCGTAGTTTTCACTCGGAAAGTATATCATTTCGTACAGCAGCCATTGTTGCCTTTGCTACATAATCCTTCAGGGCCTTGAATGCTAATGTTGCTTCATTTGACAACGGGAAATTCATTTGAACGGAATCTTCTGCAATAACTCTTTCTAAGAATTTTGGTATCCACTTGCAATAATGCGAGAACATACCCAAAGTCTCGCCATAGAGAACTAGTATTTTAAGAGATCGGTAGATCGAGCAATGATTGAAGGCAATTAAGATCAGGCTTGAATGTCTTGTTAAAGATTACGTATCCAGGTGACAGACCTAACAGAAAAATTGCATTTCTCTTTGTTTAATGTTAGACTATATTTCTTAACTGTCAGAAATTTTTCCAGATTGCGGTCGTGCTCTGTCTTCCCACATATTGTAACATCATCCAGATATGGAAATCCTCCAGATATGGTGCCCTCGAGTCTCTCATCTTGCACAATTTGATCTATTATCCTTTAAAAACAAGTTTCATTTGTTACCCCGAATAAAACACGTAGAAATTGATAGGGTTTCCCACAAACTTCGAAGGTAGTGTACTTTCTCTCTGACTCCAAAATAGGTAGTTGATGATATGCACTTTTGAGATCTATGGTGCTGAAGATTTCATGTGCGAGACTTTGGTTATTATCTCCTCGATCCTCGGGAGAGGGTATGCATCTAACATTGTGAATTTATTTATCTGCGAATAGTCAATAACCATTCTTACTTTATGATTTTCTCCTTTTACAACAAAAGCTTATGCGCGCCATGGCGAATTGCTGGGTTCTATTATTCCTTCATGCAATAGTTTTTTAATTTCATAATCCATGAATCGGTTATTTTTTTCAGAGTGTCTCCTAGATTTGGTAGCTATGGAGTTACAGTTTACATTTAGGTTAGCAAAAAAGCGAAACTGGGAGCACTCTAGCAACCGCCAAACCACAGATTTCAAGAAAGGGTTGTGGACTTTGGAAAACTATATTGACTGAAGAGTGACGCTGTAAAATGTCGTGACCAATTATGGCATCTGAGCAGAGATCTTTCATTATCAACATTGCAGTACCATTCTCACCGTACCATTATAAGTGTTGCCTTCTATTTCTACATCGGTGCTACACCGTCCTATTATTTCAGCAGATAGAAAGGAATTTGCCATTGTAATTTTGCCAGAGTATGGTAGCGGTTTTATATCTTTCTACAAGAGAATGGTTGATAAAACTTAAAGAGCTTTTCGTATCTATCAAGGCATTTAATTCAGTCTCGTTTACCTTAATTGCCACTATGAACCTTCGAAGACAGTTAGGTGATACTCTGGACAAGGATGTTAGTGTGCCAGTGGACGCAGCAGTATTCCATACAGAAATATTAGAAGACTTTAATTTACATATACGTTGATAATGCCTTTTTGCGTCATATTTTCAAGTAGCCTTTGTCGAATGCGTGGGAAAATCAAAAATACCAATAAACGCATCCTTAATGTACTCGTTTTTATTCTGCACAGCGGTGACGTCTTTAAAGTTGCAATCCTTGCTCAGTTGTTTCAAAACTTGGAGATACTGGTCCACTGATTTATCAGCTGATTCCACTGATTTATGTTGTCGTCTCGTAGTTAAACAGTGCCTAACATAAATCTCATTTCTAGGTTTTACATATAATGATTATAAAGTGTCAATTATGGCATCTTTAAATGTTCTTGATACACTAATATACTGATGTACATTAGAGACTACGTGTTTTTGTTAGCAATTATAACTTGCTTCCTTCGGTCGCATCCACGATGTTGTTCAAAAAATTTGAGAAACGTCCGTTTCCAGTACAACCATTGTTTACTTACAAAGATAGAGATTGGTTCCACAATGAATCTTCCAAGCTTGAAGTACTTATCCATCATTTAGAGTTCTCCTAAATTTTGTTTGTTGTATTGTAATGTGAAAATACCTTCTTTATTCAAGAGTAGATATAATAAAGCGATTCTAACACAGGTCCTCTGAGGAGGGCGCGGAGCGCAGGGGGTACTCGTAGGCGCGGGGCGGAAGGCGCAGGGTAGTCGTAGACACGGGGAAGGAGGAGGAAGGCGCGGGGAAGATCCTCGGTCGGCGGCATCACTGTTTACATAAACATAGGACCTCGATCGATTGATTACATAAATATGATTCCGCTATGCGTTCCGTATTTTTTTCGTCACCTGCCGCCGCCGCGTTCCCTAAAAATGGTAACAAAGGCTTGCATTACTTACCGCATATACTTACCATCTCTCTCCCTCATATGTTTCGTCATCTTTCCCGCCGCTTTGTATCTTCTTCTCGCATGCAAAAATATTTTATCATACGTTTTTTATTTAATGATTTAAATAGAGAGAACGCTTAATACGGTCGTGATCGTCTGTCGCAATACCGGTGAGCGCGAAGATGCTGGCAGCATGCATAATATAGCGCTGCGATAATATGTGTAAAAAAGGAATGAATACACCCAGATATATAATTTAAATATGCATTTACTTTTATATATAACATAATTTTACAATATATAGTTCTTATTATATAATTTTTATACTATTTATAAGCAGGAACTTAATTTAATTTAATTTAATTTAATTAATTTCAAATCGAATTTTAAACACCTCTGCTTCCGATTAGCAGTAAAATGTACATTTACTTTTCACACTTTACAATATTACAATATTATCTAAAGCATAAACTATTAACTCACACTCTATATTTGATTTTTTATTATAAATTTTGCGCAAAAAATCTACTGCATCACATTTATCGATGATACAATTTTCATCTAAAAGTAATACAAAATATTTGAATTATTCATTGAAGATATGCGTATACTGGCACAACTCAGAGTATACGTTTTCGACGCAATGTTTGAATTCGAACATGAAAAGCACGGTTGATGGCTTCATATATAGATACGTTTCGCGCAGTGTTAATTTGATCACATACACATCACGCATTTTTACGATTTCTATCACTAGATCTTGGATCGATAATGATGAAGATGCGATTGATTGCACGAATCGCTCAATCTCCGCGCGTCTTTCGATGAAAACCTGTCACATTGCACGAGGCAAGATTATGTTGTTATCTTGGTTGTAAGCCAACTACAATTTCCACAAAAGACACAGGTCCCACGACGATTCCGACATCCAGGTATTTGTAAGTTGTAGGAGTCAGTGTCTTCTTCTCAATATATGATATGTATGATACGGAGTTTATTACAAGAAGATGCTTTGCAGAAGAAAGAAATATATATACAGTAAATCAAGTAAGAGCGTGGTCGAGTCAATTTATAAAAAAATGTATTAAATAAAATTTTTTATATACATATGTGTATAGTACTCGATCAAATCAAAGATGCAATTACATTAGTAATGCGACCAATCGGCATCGATAATTGCCTGGCATCTTCGAGGCATGCTTTCGACCAAATTAATGCATATTCTAACGATAAGGTTCTCCAAATCCGTCGAATCTCGCGAGATAGCTGCTTTAAAGTGTAAGTGTGTTTTCCACAAAGCTTGTGCTTAATGTATGCCCACACATTTTCGATAGGATTTGCGTCGGGTGATTGAGACGACCAATCCAGTAACTATGCCAGATTGCTGTTTCCACTCGGTACAAAGCTTGCTGCGGTGTTTGGGATCGTTGTCCTCCTGCAGAATCCAATCCTCATTTTTGTCGATGAACCAACGTTCGGCAGACGGTAACAAAACCTTTTTGTAGATTTCGAGCATTTTCTCGGCGTTTAGGTTGCAAGTAAACAAGTACAAAATGCCGAAACCCTGCTTTGAAAAGCAGCCCCAAAGATGCATCTTTACTCCATTAACAGTCCGCTCGACAATTTTATTTCTGGAAGTTTGCCAGGCTCGTTTGAGGGTACAACGTGCTCATATGGAACATTCGTCAGTAAAAATTACGTTGCTAAAATCTCGATCAATTCTCGCGCGACCAAGCGAGTCGCTTCGTCACATGTTTTTCATTCAACAGAGGTTTCTTCACTGTGTTGCACCATTTCATGTTATTAGCCTTGAGATAGGTTCGAATAGTTTCGTACAATATATCTAAACCTTTCTGCTTCAATTTTGCTTGTCCTTGACGCAGTCAAGTAGAATTCCGCGAAAACAGATTCACTATTTTTTTATCGTCTTTTTTGTCCATATCGAGCCACGTTCCAGTAAATCATCGACATTTTTTGCCACATTATATCGCTGCATCCACTTCTGTACGAATGATTTCGAGTTTTTCATATATTTAGCAGCCGCTAATTGTGACATATTTGGGTGAGTACAGAGGAACACAGCTTCATAGCGTGATGCGTATTTGGTACTCACGGCGTTTAATGTGATTCTCTTAAGAAAGTTCAATGACAACTGAATCTTCCTTAATAGTGCAAGGACAAAGGTGCCCTCTATGGATTCATGATAGATTTAGGGCGATATCTTTTATTAGCTTTCAGCCGACCACTCTCTTACTTGACTTACTGTATACATAGGGCAAGTCAATAAGTTTTTAGAAAACATAGTACTACCACATTTTTTTTGATCGATTCATTTTTATTTCTCAGCATAGTCTTCCTTCAACTCGATACACTTGATCCAACAATTCTCCAACTTTTCAAGTCGTCCGAATAATATGATTTGTCCAACCCTTTAAAATAAGCCTCTCTTTCGGTGATGAGTTGCTTTCTGGTGGTGAAGCTCTTTCCTCCGAACCATTTCTTCAGGTTTGGAAACAGGAAATAGTCGCAGGGGGCGCAGGGGGCGAATATACTGGATGGGGAAGCAATTCGTAGCGGAATTCGTTGAATTTGACCATCAGTGCCGGGCACGTGTAAGCTCGTGCATTGTCTTGATGGAAAAGCACTTTCTTCTTCGCTAAATGGGGACGTTTTTACTTTAAAATGTTGTTGAAACGGTCCAATAAGACTGCGAAATAATCGCCATTGATCGTTTGCTTCGACGGAAGGTAATCGATATGAATTATAACGCGTGCATCCCAAAAAACTATGGCCATCACCTTTCCGGCCGACTTCATGGCCTTCGCCTTCTTCAGAGCTGGTTCACCCGGTGAAGTCCATTTTTTTGACTGTTCCTTCGTCTCGGGTGTGAAGTAATGGATCCATGTTTCGTTCACAGTAATGAATCGACGCAGAAATTCATCTGAATTACGTTGAAAAATATTCAAACATTGTTTTGAAATCGTTATACGATCGCGCTTATGGTCCACAGGGAGCAAACGCGACACCCATTTTACCGATAGCTTTTTCATACCTAATTGTTCGTGCAAAATTGTAATCACTGTACCATGTGATATGCCTGTGGTCTCAACAAGCTCGCGCACTTTCACTCGTCGATCAGTCAAAACAATATTGTGGACTTTATCGATGATTTCTGGCGTAGCAGTCTCAATTGGACATCCCGTACGAGGTGCATCACATGTGAATGTACGACCACGTTTAAATTCATTCACCCAATTGTATACAGTCGCAAACGCTGGTGCAGATGTGCTACGAACATTACCCAACTCAGCTTTCTTTCGGTGTTAAACCTTTCATATGTAGATGTTTGATCACTGCATGAAACTCGTTTTTTTCCATTTTGCAAAAAATACAAAGGTTGGTCGCTTTAATTGTCTACAGAAATGAAACCACGCGATAAATTCCACTCAAAATTTGAAAGTAATCAGCTGAAAGATGCTACTTGTCAAAAAATAATGTGACATGACACTGCGAGTGTCCTCTGACAGATGTTCTATTCTTCTAGAACTTATTGATTTGCCCTTGTGTGTGTGTGTATATATATAATATATATATATTGTAGGCATATTTTCGTTATAGTGATATAAGTCAGTTGTTGTGTTCTAAGAAGAACGTTCGAGAGATGTTCTTGCGCGAGCTTGTCGCTACCGGAAAATTCCGTAGCAGAAGTAACCGACACGCGGATCCACGAACTCGCGAGGATTGGCTCTCGATAGATCATCAGGTCGTGCCTGATTGGCCAAAGGGCATTGATGCCACCACGCGCTACCGTCGCGCGTTTTCTTGCGGGCCTCGCGATGCTCGACAGTTCCTGTTCACTATCCTGACTGACAAGCAGGACATATATATCTCACAACTGTAATAAAGTTACCGGGCGAGACCATGACTAATATCAGTCTACTTATTTGCACCCGATAACCCTCCCACAGTTTATTCAGAAGTGGGATAAAGAATTCAGTTTTACGCGTACAAAAGACATAATTCGGTACAAGCATTGCGTGAGTGCTGGCGCAAAAAGCTTCGACACTGCGAGTGCGAAAGCGAGAACGAACGCGATATTCGGTGTGTTGTGCGCATGACGACGTCCACGGTGTGCTCTGTGAGAGGCACGTGCGGGAAATTCTTGTGAAGATATCCGAGTGTCGTTGTGACTGTTGCTGTTCTGCGAGAACGTTAAAGCCGATAGTTGTTTAAAATCGCCTGTTACCGTAAACACCGAGTTATAATGGAATCACTAGATGGTAATCATTTTACCGTGATTGAGTTAAAA
>JAANIC010004708.1:151606-174176 GCA_017607545.1 Acromyrmex charruanus
TATTTTTATATATATATATATATATATATATATATATATATATATATACATATAATAGAGAAAAAAGGAAAACAGCTAAACAAATTGTAAAGAAAAGTGTAACAAAATTTATAAAATAAAAACTTACTTTTATAAAATTCTTCATCTTGAATAGGAACGTAAAATCTCATGGAATCATACATGCTTGGAAAGCGTTGCAGTAGCGGTCCGTCTGAACGACTGATGCAGTAACATTGCCCGAGCTCTTTCAAAGTTTCATCCCCTTCATCACATTTCTTCAAGAATACATATAGAATTGTTCAAACAACACAAGCGAGAGATCAAAAATGCAAGCAATATACGACAGTTTTAGTGTAATAAAAAATTTTTTTGAGGACATTCGATGTATTAATACGACTATTTTGCGATGACATCATGAATATAATTTTGATACATTGCGACGTTGTCAAATTATATGCATAATGATATAAAATTTAGAGCTCGAGATGCATTGTAACGTTGCCAAATAGTGCACATAATGATATATGTCCCACCCGTTGTAGTCCTATATTCGCCATAGTATTCGTGCTCTCTTTCCTACCCATCGTGGTCCTATACTTATCATAGTCTTCGCGCTCTCTCTCTCTTATTCCCGTTATATTCTTTCCCATGTTCTCTTTTCTTCTTGCTCACAATTTTATTAAATAAATATGATATTTGTTTTACGATTTTTTAAATATACGACTTAACAATGATTTTAATTTAGCAATTAATTATAGTAATATTTTTAGTAATGTAATGTAATACAAATAGCTGAGCGTTCCTAATTATCAAACCATTATAAACTATTATTGAGTAGCTATCGAACACTTATTGTACACTACATCGTACTACTGAACAGCTATCATATTAATAATTAATTCTAAATAACTATAGAAAAAGAAGATCCTTTTCCACTCCTGGTAAGGAGAAATAGGAATGTGCAGGTTTCAAAGTTAGGTGACAAGCAGATGATGTCATAGAAGGGAGCGAAAAAAATGTTTTAGGAATGTGGAGGAAACCCAGAAAGAAATAGAGATTAGAATTATAATTTCTTATTATTCAATTTTTATTTTAATAATTTGATTAACTTATTTGAGGAAAAACTGCACGCCTTCTTATCATATATAATTCTAAACAGCCGAATAAAGGCAGGAAAAAAGGAGACTGAAAATAATTTAAAAAATTCAGTAATATATTTAAGTATCTTATTACATTTTTTTTTCCATAAAACATTAATTTATTTCTTACTTTAAATGTAACGCAGTGTATACAATTTCATCTCAAACGCACATTACTGATTCACACTCCAGGATTGAAGTTTCATCATAAACTTTACGTCAATCTTTTAACGCACCACATTTATTGTTAATACAATTTTGGCGTATAGTTGTCACAAATTATTCATATATATTCTCTCGTACGCGATTTTATTAAAAAGATATGGTATTCATTTTATGATGCGATTTTACAATAAAGTGATATGAACACAATTTTAATAATATTTTAATGTATAAGTCAATCAGCCGGACGCGCTTTCTTATTAAGTAATTTATTTTCACGAAGATATAAAGAAGGAATAATAAATAGATTAGGGAAAAGATAAATTTTCAAAGAAATATGTATATTTTTTTAATATAGATTTATTTATATAATATTTAATGCAGCATGTATAATATAATTTAAACCAGATCATTAGTTCACATTCTATAATAGAATTTTTATCATAAATTTTATGCAAAGTGTTTGCAGCATCGCGTTTATTAGTAATATAATTTTGTCTTAAAAATGATACAAAATATTTGAATTTTTCACTAACACCATGCGTACATTGACTTAGTTTATAGTACACATGCTCGACACATTAATCGAAATAAGAAGAGTACGGTACAAGCATGTATCATACAATGACAATTTTACATTTTTCGTATCACATACTTTAACAAGTTCTACATTCAGATCTTGAATCGGTGATGATGATGATGGGACAGTTGACTGCATTAATACGCACGTCTCTCAATGAACGCCTTCCACGTAGCATGAGGCAAGATTATGCAGTTGCCTCGATTGTCGCTGACAATCGCAATTTCTAAAAGAGACGTAGGTCCTATGATGATCCCGATATTTTACAAAAGAACTTATACGCTGTCAATGTCAATATCTGGTCATCAATATAAGGTATGTTTCGAAGATGTATGAGAAGATGCGCTGTAGAAAATAGAAAACATATAAATAGACCTTAGAAAAGTACATAATGTATAAAATGTATAATATAATCAAAATTTTATAAAAATTGAATAAACTTACTGTCTCTTACTTATTTTAATATACATAGATATCATAATTACATTTTATTACATTGAAGTAATACATGTTCCACAACATCTATGTGTGGATAAGCTTCGCTATATGTTCCATCAGTAACATCATGAATCGTAATTATCGTAAAAATTAAATTAAATTAAATGTACGAATGTATGAATTTTTTTAACATTACCGTTCAAAAGTTAAATAATTAATACTAATAACAATTAAGCAATTCAATACAAACGTCTGGATCTTTATCGAGTCATTTTTAATACAAATACAGACAAATTGTGATGTTACAAACTATAAGATATGAATCCGGCAATGATTGTGTGTCTTTCTATCTGTGCAATGGTTATACTTGAGATTCATCGTTATATTTTTTGCTGTAAAACAGGTAACGATTCTATTGTTTTATACTCCGATTAATAGATATTAATGATAGAATAAATTATTTTAAATTAGAATCTGGAAATTCTCGTTCTACACTTTTCATGATATGACTTCTGACGTTCTATCATTATTATACGAAGCTGCGTCGCATAGAAGTAAACACATTTTTTACAATTATAACACACGACGGTTGAATTTTATTCCAACTTGATGTAACTCTGCGTTTTAAGAATATTATTAATTTACTGAAGATGGCCAGATTGTGGCCGAAACGTTTAATGTTTTATTGTAATAATCAATTTTTGATGCAATAATAATTAAATATCACAAACTATAACTTGTGTTGTGGTTCTTTATGCTCTTCTTTTCATAATTTTGAATATATATATACATGGGCTGAAAAGTCCCGGGATTTTTAAGTGACCAGATGAACCTCTCGAAATGAATTATATTCATTTTCTAGTGGCGCCACTTATTGAAAAATCCCGGGACTTTTCAGCCCATATAGTATGTATATATATATATATATATATATATTTCTATTGTACTTATTCAATTATATTCTAATAATGCTTTTAAAGCGAGCGTAGCAATATTATCAAATGCGATGATACCATCGAACGCGATGATGCTGCCGGCACATTTAATATGATACGAAGAATGTAGGGAGGGAAAAAACGAATAGATATCGCGAAGACGAAAGAAATGGACAATTTTAAACGCTGTGAGACACACAGTTAATATTTGTTTATTTTTCATATACTACATACACACACATATATATATATATACATATATATATGTATATAATTATTAGTATTGTTATTATTATTATTATCCACAGTGTAACTAGTAATACACATTCAATATTTGAATTTTTATCATAAATTTTACGTTAGGTATTTGCCGCATTGTATTTGTTATTTGTTATTTGCCTCTCACGATGACATCATCAATGTAATTTAATATAACAAAAATGTGTGCGAGTGCGAGTGCGAGTGCGTGTGCGTGTGCGTGTGCGAGTGCGTGCGTGCGTGCGTGCGTGTGTGTGTGTGTGTGCGACGTTTGCAATCTCGCAATCGGCTTTATTAGATAGCGTAATCAAAGGTTTTTCAAGGACATGCTGCGACAAATCACATGTCACGATATATTTCGCGGTGACATCATCATCAATGTAATGTGATACAAATGTCACGTGACCAAGTAATTAATATAAAATGAGAAGATTTAGTCGCACCGCGTCATTAGTCAATGCGATAAAATGGAGCGCGATTTGATAGAGCAAGCGACCTAGCTGAATACTATGGAAGAGTACGTCGCATGGGAACAACGATGCGACGAGCTCATAGAATCTCTGGAAAAGCAGAGTCATGCCAAACGCCTGCGATTATCGATCGACAAGAGATAATCAGTGATCACATATATCGCGAAGCTCGAGAGTTTGAAAGATTCAGTGCGTGGACGATTCGTGCATGTGGGTGCCAGATATGGACTTCGATGGCGCGACATCGAAACAGCGTTCGAGAGTCGTATATTGACAGACGCGGTGATAAACTCTAATCACATCGAGCCGCGACAGTTTTTGTAAGACGCTAGCGATGTAGTGCTCGAGCGAGTGCGAGACACTGTAGCAAGACACGGCAGTGTAAAAGTGAACACCGTTCAACGGCGAGTTTGCGACGAAGGATGAACGTGCTAATAAGAGCATAATTACAAAGAACAGCGAGATATATCGATATGCGCGAGTGATATGAGCGACACATTATCGAGCCCATCTTGACATTACTGGACGAATTTCAGCAATACGACAGCGGGTGGACATTGTCGCGAATTATCAATTTGGTAGTGAATAACCATAATTCAATGCACGTGGGATGTTACTTTGAAGTGCCGCGAGAAATTATACTTAAGAAAGCGATGATCAACGTGCGTTCGATGGACAATACATGCTTCGCGTGGTCGGTGGTCGCTCTATACCCAGCTAAAAGTCATGTGCATAGAAAATCATCGTATGCGCATTACACGACAGTGTTGAATCTCGCGGATATCGAATTTCCAATGACTTTAAAAGACATTCCGAAATTCGAAAATCTCAACAACATATCGATCAACGTGTACAGCATCGAAGATAAGCAGGTCCTTCCTCTGCGGCTCATCAATGACAAGAGGGACAAGCATGTCAATCTTCTATACCTACAAGATTCACGCAACGACAACATTAGACACTTTGCGTGGATAAAAAAATCTATCCCGCCTTGTAAGATCACAAATTATTGGGAAGGAGAGTAGGAAATATTTTTGCGATCGATAAGTATAATAAAAATAGCCAATAAAGAACAGTAAAAAGAAATAGAAAAAATAATTTCTTTATTATTTGCAGGTGCCTTCATTACTTCAGTTCATGCGAAAAATTGCAATCGCACGAAGTGGACTGCCAGAAGATCAACAACTGCGCCATCCGACTGCCGAGCGAGGACGACAGGTGGCTCGAATTCGGCTATAATAACCGGGAACGAGAGCCGTTCATCGTCTACGCCGACCTGGAGTGCATCCTACGTAAGATGGAATCCGACAAGAAAGACGCGTTGTCGTACGCGTATCAATAGCATGAAGCATTTAGCATGGGCTATTACGTGAGATGCGTGTACGACGACACATTATCGTCGTGTCACTTCCGTCGCGATGAAGACTGTATAGCGTGGTTCGCGCGACAATTCAACGATTTGGCGTAAAAAATATCCTATCCGCCAACATGCTTATGGAAACGTTGTTTAAACAGCAATGGGAGACGTACCATAGCGCGACGCGTTGTCACATATGTGAGAAACCGTTCGCGCCGGACGATACGCGGGTCCGCGATCATTGTCATCTCATCGATAGATACCACGGTCCAGTGCATTCGAATTGTAATTTAAATTATAAAAATTCGTTTTTCCGGGCGTATTTTACAATTTATCGGGCTACGACGCGCATTTTATAATTAAGGAAATTGCTACCGCGTACGATGACATGTAAATGTACTACCGATAACCAAAGAAAAATATATTTCATTCACAATCAAATATGTCGATAGCGCTAAAGACAAAAATGAAAAGAATTTCCAGAAAAATTGTGTAAAATTAAGGTTCATTGATTCTTTCAAATTTTTAAATGCAAGCCTCGATAAATTGGCGTCGTATCTCGACAATGATAAATTAAAAATTATATATTCCGAATTTGGCAAGCTCAGCGTGGAGGATTTTGATCTTCTCACACGAAAAGGTGTCTTTCCGTATGCGTACATTGACTGCGTCGAAAAATTGCAAGACATGCACTTACCACCGCGCGAATTATTTTTCAGTTCGTTGACAGGCGGATACAGTATCCGAGAGCGATTACGCTCACGCCGCGAACATCTGGAAGCGATTCTCCATCCGAACGCTCGGCTAGTACAGTGATCTGTACTTGAAAACTGATGTCTAGTTATTAGCCGACATTTTTTAATATTTCCGCAATAGTTACGTCGCGAGTTACTGTCTCGATCCCGCGCATTATTATTCATTGCCTGGTTTCACGTTGAACGCCATGCCGAAACATACGCGCGTAAGATTCGAATTACTCACCGACATTGATATAGTTATGTTCATTGAGCGCGGTATACGCGGCGGTCTCAGTCAATGTTGCAGCAGATATATGTTGTGCAGGCTAATAACAAGTACATGTTCGTTCGATCCATCGAAACTGTCATCGTACTTGATGTATAACGATGTGTAATAATAATCTGTACGGATGGGTGATGTGTCAACCTTTACCATACGCCGAATTTTAATGGGTCGAAGACGTCGTCAACTTTGACGTGAGCGCGATCGCTCCGGATTTATCTACCGGTTATATTCTCGAGGTGGATCTCGAGTATCCGCAGCGTCTATACGACCGACACACTGACCTACCTTTTTGCCCAACGCGCGATAAATCACCCAGCAAACGCGAAGATTAACTTCTAGCGACGTTATACGATAAGCAGCGTTACGTCACCCACTACCGTAACCTGCAGGAATGTACTCGTTAACAAAAATCCATCGGATGCTACAATTCGCTCAATCTCCATGGCTTCGCGATTATATTGAACTCAATACAAATTTCAGAATGCGTATGAAAAATGATTTCGAAAAAAATTTGTATAAACTAATGAACAATGGTACGCGGTATTCGGTAAGACCATGGAAAATGTGCGCAATCACGTCGATGTAAAATTAATAACAAAATGTGACCGACGGCGCGGAGGCAATGATCGCGAAATCGAATTTTCACAGCCGCAGCGTCTTTGCGGAAAATCTAATCGCCATTGAAATGCGCAAACTCGAGATGAAGTTCAACAAGCCGATTTACGTGGGTATGTGCATACTGGACATATCAAAAGTCTGTTTGTACGAATTTCACCACGAGTATATGTTACCAATGTATCGCGACAAATGCAAGATCATGTACACGGACAGTCTCATTTATCACATAAAATGCGACGATGTGTACGATGCGATGAAACGTGATATCGCTAGATTCGACACGAGTAATTATCCGGCGGATAACGTGTACGGTATGCCTCTCACGAATAAAAAAGTACCCAGCCTGATGAAGAACGAGAACAACGGTGTATTAATGACTGAATTTGTTGGACTCAAAGCGAAGATGTACGCGGTAAGGGTGGACGGCAAGAAGGACACTAAAAAGGCGGAAGATGTAAAGAGTAACGTCGTAGCGCGAACGATAACATTCGACGATTACGTGCGTTGTTTGAACGAAAAGATTGAAATGACCCGTCAACAATCATGTATACGATCTAAATTACATGAGGTATACACAATATCCGAATCGAAAATCACTCTAAGTTCACGATGACAAACGATACGTTGTACCGGACTCGATGGAGACGTTACCATAGGGGCATTGACAGTTATCTTTGTAATATATGTATTATATATTTTATATTATGGTTTTTTTTAAATTTTTTTTTATGTACTTTATTTTATATTATTCTTTTTGAATTCTTTATATGTATTATTTTATATTATGTTTTTTTTTTAAATTTTTTATAAGTATTATTTTAATTTACATTTTATGTATGTTTTTTACATTTATATACATATTATATGTTACTATTATGTATTACTATCATTATAATTTAGGCCTCATATATGTATAAAAGAAATATACTATATATTAAATCAAAAATTGTATCAAATGACATTGTTTTTTTTTCGTATATCCACGAATTGTGTGATCCATCGAATCCCAAACGTTTGACGTATACCCTTCCTGCGCAGTACTTTTTCTACGTCCGGATGAGTAGCGCGATGCAACTCGTACTCGTAAAACGCTTCAGCGATAGATCAGTCATTCATTGTCAGTCAGTCTTAATGTTTATACTTTATGGTTTATATTTCGATGGCATTGATGACGTTGATGATGAGCACATGATTGGCGACTCTGATGCTTTTTCGTCAGGACATTCCCAATATCTCTCTTTTTCCTTCGATGGCGGTGGACTTGATGGACTTGGCGACAAGGGATAATACCCCTTTCGCTTGATCGATTTTCGGCGTATATTCTTATATATTCTTATATATTGTTTTACTCGGTCCATGTCTTAACGTTTATAACTGAAGCTTACGATTGAATAAAAGAAGCCTTATACACTACTTATATACATTGCATATATATATATATATATATATATATATATATATATATACTGTCAAATCGGACATGTCGCGACGCATTTAACAGAAGCGTCGATGTTTTTCGGATACATGCAGACATATATACATACGTACATACGTACATACGTACGTACGTACATACATACATACATACGTACATGCATACATACATACATACATACATACATACATACATACATACATACATACATACATACACACAGACATACATACGTTCATACATACATACATGCGTACACATTCATATGTTTATACATACATTCATACGAGTACATGTATTACAAAGGAAGGTACATGTATTAAAAAAAAATACGTAATAAATACGTTAACGTATTTTTATTTAAAAAATTCTTTTGCAATGACGAGTTATATATTTTTAATACATTTTGTAATGCACAATTCTTAATATGTTGTCCACATCGCATAGTATTAGCAACATCCATATTAGTTAAAGATCCCATGTCTTTGTAAATTGCAACCAAGGCAATATACATGCGTTTTCGCTCATTGTCCAGAAATAAGTTCCACAGCCACGTTCATTTCTTAAGTCCCTTAACGTACAGAATAGCATCATCTTCAAATACAATTGACGTGATTAGGGGTTTCGCCCCAGGAATTTCATTGTACGGGACCATCTCGTCCTCCCATCGCAATCCATGGTGATAAGCACTTATCCAGGAAGCGCAAGACCTGTCGGATCTTGTCAAAAATTTCCATGGCACGAGACTCGTAAAAATGTAATGCGTTAGAACGGTTCCCTGTTTCAGCACCGCCATTTCACGATAAATATCTTGTTAACGATGAATCCTTACATATCTTGTTAACGATGAATCCTTACAGATCCACGAACGGGCATGTTGCCGAGAAGATTGTGGTAGATTGCGGCGTATCGTAGATTTCATATCGTGTCGGAGATGATTTTGCGCACAACGTTGGTCAATGGATTATACTGAACCACAGGATCCTGTATGATGAAACAATAGGCTGTTGTATTTGCGGGCATGTTCTTCTTATATTCGAAGTCTTATCGCACGTACACGGTGTTACTCTTGACCAATTCGTTCTGTTGAGAGCAATCGATGATCACAAACGGACCATTACGTAAAAAAGTTGTAAAGGTGAGATTCGGTTCAAGATACACGTATCCGTAGTAATCCTTACAGAAATGCGCGTACAAGTCGTACAGAATCGAGCATTTATTTTTATCAAAATCCAGATTCAAGTCATCGTACGGATAACATTCCGAATTCAGATAGAGTTTAGCATTGGTTAATTTGCAGTCATCGAATCGACTTATGTCCTCGGACATGACGTTTTATCGACCTATTTACGAAAATGACATAGCGCGGCTTCTCGAGCTGAGTAGCTGTCTTGATGGCCCACGAATGCTTGATTGTGCTCTGTAAGAGCACAAACTTGTACAGATTCCACGAGCGAAAAGCCATGCTCAGATATCATCCGCTCTCCAAAGCGCGCAGCATCGACAGCTTATTTATCTCGCTCAATAACACGTGCGGCATTCGCCACTGTACTTTGAATAATTCGAACGTTGGCTCTGTCGCCGAATCTCCCGACAGACAATTGTTGTCGTTGCGCGTTCGTATTAAAATCAACTTGTGACAAGCGTTGATCACCACACGTTTGTAATCTTCGCAAAATCCCAGCAGTACATAGAACGGTACACAGAAATTAAAGTATCCGACCGCATGCAAAGTAATCTGCGCATCCCAGCCGGCATTCCGCAAAATCACGCCTCTGTCGGATGATACTGTTACATAGTTTTTGAGTGTGCTAGTTATGCCCACGTTTCTCTTACTGTCAATCTCCACACCGTTGTGTTCATATCGAATTTCATCGAATATGAACGCGACGCAATTATTTCCCAATGTCACGTAAGCACCCTGGATCGCTTCGTTCTTCGCCAGTTTTCCATCGACATATACAAAGCTTTCGTACGGCAGTGTGTACAGATCCTGTTACTGTATGGCTATTCTTATCTCGTCGCTGTACTCGAACGTTATGTTGGCGAAGATTGTACGTGTGATAGTCTCGATCGTCGAAGATCGGTTCGTCTTTAGGATATCAGTCATCTCAAATGCTGTGTATCGCGAATCTCAAAGATTTTAAAAATGTAACGTTTGATGCGCTGAGCTTCTTCTTCCTGATGCAGCTAGATAAGAGAGTGTTATCGAGCTATGATGTCACCGGCCTTGTAAAAGATGCGTCATCTCTCTCGGAGCGTGCGTTCCGTTCCATTCAGTATCTCACGCTCACGTTATCACTGTCGCTGGTTTCAATTTAACGGTGATTTTTTTCTCCTCGAAAATCGAACACTCGTCCGTTCTGATCGACGATGCGTATCGTTAGATCCGTAATGCTCCGTGCGATGATCGGCAGGTAAATGATTTGCGCCGGCCTCTTCGATATCTTGTATCCTGGCGGCACGCTCGACGAAAAATCATGTATCGTGTGCGCGCTTTTGCCGTTGCTGTACGTGCACGTTACACTTTACGCAGATAACGTTTACGTTCATATGCTGATCGACACGTCCGATTCGTGCCATCTTCGTGGCATTATACGCTTCAACGAGAATCTCATCAGCGATCCAATGCTGTTAGGCTTGTCAAAGTTTATTCTGTATGCACACCTAATCTCGCATCTCATCGTGTTGTAGTTTCCGCGGAGCGTAATCGGGTATTCTCCCGTTGCGGTGCTGACGTTTTTGTAAAATTGCACGTTTCAAAAATTCATTTATGTCTCGCACTTCGTACGAACTCTCGGGAATTGTAATTTCCGCGTTATCTTCGGCGAAATAAAATTTGTTGTTCGATTCGTTCACGTTTGGAAGCGTGTGATAAATCTCAAAAATCGTAAGACCGAACGCGTAATCGCCGTATTACTCAAATCTATGGAGGGAAAGTAGTTTGCCGCGAGGACGGTGCTCTTCTCGCTTAGCGTAAGCGTCAGCGACATGACGGAAAAAACGTTCGATTAATACTAAGATTTCACAGCATTCGTCGTGCTTTTTAAATTCACGCGCGTCTCCCATTTGTAGAAACCACAAACACATCCGTCCGCAGAAGCTCTGATCGGATACGTTTGATAGGACGTGTGATTGTATTCTATCGTCGTAGCACCGTTCCCGAAATATCGCACTAGTTCCTTGGACGGTCGAAGATTTCCGAAACTCAAAGTGCACGACGCGGTTGTTCCTCTTCGTGTACGCTACCCAATGAATACCAAGCCCCGTCGCATCGTCCAGATTCACGATACCGTCCAGATACCGCTTTTATTTCGGCGCGCGCCGCTCATCGGTAACATATTTTGCCTTCAAAGTATAGTACGCTCATATGTCTCGCGAGCTCGTTTAATTGCACATTGATAGTTGCGCCAGACGGCATTTTTATCGTTTGGCGTTTTTTTTTCTTTGCAGCTACGCCCTGTCCGCGTTTGTACGAGACGAGATACAGTCCGCGTCCGTATTTGTACGGCCATGTTCCATCGCGCGAGCGTGACGTCGCGCTTTGCTGTCGTTTATCGCTTTCGCCACGCTGACCGCTCTGCCGATCAAGGATCCAAGCGAACCCAACATTGTTGAAACGGTAACGCACCGCCTCGTTTCGCCGTTTGAAATTATTCGCTTTTTCATCACCTTTTTCCTCGTCATCATCTTCTTCGGTTTCATGCTCATGATCTTGGTTTTGGCTTTTATCGCTGCCCAGATGGCAGCAGCGGCGGCTCTCTTGCTCAGAGTCGAATCTTTCGCGACGATGCGTCCTAGCGCTTTATCGGCGATTACCTTGTCCGCCGCGTATCTATCAGTGAGATCGTTGCTCCGAGAATACTCAATATCGTGTTCTCGGCACTCCGCGTCCAGCGGATTTATGTCCGCGTCACCTCTGGCTAATCGCTTCGTAAGTCGAGTCACCGGATCACACAACTGATAGCCCGAAATAATTCGAACGGAGGCACGTTTATCGCTCGATTCAGCAGACTATCGCGCAACGCCGACATTCGCTACCGTCCTTTATCTTCGGGACTGTCGATGTGCGTACGCTGCCACGGTTAATTGTAGTGCTCGTTGCAGCGACGATAGATTCGAACCTTCTGCCTTCACGTGCTCCAGTAACTTGTCCCACGCGTGTTCAATGTAATCGCCGTAACACACACCTAAGAGTACGATCTTCGATATATACACATGCTCGGCGCTCAAATCTCAAATATCGGAAAGATGACACAGTGCGAGATACATTTTAGTATTGTGCGATTTGCGGATTCGAATGCCTTTAAATAATCGTTCGAGAACTCACAGCCCGTAGTATGAGCACGAAATTCGTGCGGCAATCGTTGACGATACGTGCCACAAACTGACGCGAAATCGCGAATGATGAGAGATAGCGCGGAGAAGCGCAAGCACGGCGAAATCGAGTACTATACGTGCGATCATTTGCGACGCGTCGAATTACGGTAAAACTAACGTTCTCATAAGCTTGCTCGAGAGTCCGAACGGTGTACGTTCCGAGAACGTGTACATCTCGAAATCGCTGCAACAGCCAAAGTATCGATATCTTGAAAATTTATTTACGTCTATCGACGAAATCGACTACTTTACATTTTCCAACAATAGCGATATCGTTCCACCGAGGGTGAAGCGCGCCTAAATTCTATTTTTTTTTTTGACGTGGCATGCGATGAGAGAATACTTCTCGATGCGCCGCCACCTTAACTGTTTCTATCTCTGTCAGACGTACGCGAGGATACTTAAACATCTGATACGCGACAACATGAACCTGCTGATCCTGTTCAAACAGGATTGTGTTTGAAACACGTTTACAACGATCACGTGAATACCGATATGTCGTACAACGAATTTTCTTTGTTGTGTCGCGACTATGTGCAAAAAAATACAGATTTTTAGTGATAGACAAGGACAGTGCGCTTAAAGACGGAAGATATCGAAAAAGATATAACGAGTTCGAGATACCGTAACGTGACCAGTCAATGACTTCGCCAGAGACGACCATGGCTGATGTGCGCAAACACAACCGAGAGGGAAAAAACCGAGAGAAAGATCGAGAAGACGAGTGAGTCGATCCGCAAGAAACATCGCGCTCTGAAGACCGGTAGAATCGAGTACAATATTGAACGTTGAACAGGCATTTTAAGCTTTTATCAAACCGCTGCAACAAATCGTTGATAGCCCCGGCGTGCATGCGATAAAGAGACAGACGCGCGACGATGACGCAGCGTCTGCCTCAAAGCGTGAGGGAAAAGAGGAGGAGGAGGAGAAAGAGGAGGAAGAGGGAGAGCGAGACGTTCGAGCGACCCCGCGTAAATCCGATGATTGATCGTGTACAGCCGATAACCTCCACTCCGCGTACGACGATTAGAATCCTTAGAGAACGTTTTCGAAACGACGATTCGCTAGCAACGAAGGTTCAAAATCGGTTGCAAACATCAGAAGGTCGAGAGGCGTTATAAGCCGGCTTGGGCTCACTGGGTCAAAAGTACGTCGAAGCTGTCCTGAGGGGAGCGCGAAATAAACAGAAAAGCGGTATAGATTATGTGTACGGCGTTTACCTACACAAGGATAGATTGATGTTTGGCAATAAAACGTTTCGACATGAATGACGCGACAACACAATTATCGACGGTGTATGCCGACCTGGTCTTTACGAGTTAATTTTCAAGAGAATTCCCGACGATCTCCTCTATACGGAAGACGATATGAACAAGTATAAGAGCATGCTGCTGGCGATGAACGCGCACAAACACAAGCATCATTGCTCGAAGCTTCGCACCGAGTGGGCAACAACGCTTATGACAATGAGATGCTATCGATCATCAAGGAACTTCGCGAAGCCGGTCTTATTATAAATTAAATCGCGTATAGACGAAACGAGTCAGTCGAATGGCGTTAGCGAAAAAAAATACTTTTGCCCTGTATATTACGCGTCGAATCATGAAAAAGAGATCCAACGATAAGAGAAAAATTAGCTCTGAGAGACGTCGACTCGTTGAGGAATTACACGCTCCGGCGAGAAGAAATTTTCCGCGAAGGCGCGTCATAGTTCGAGGATACGACGATCAATGGCAGGCTGATATCGTCGAGATGCGCCTGTACTCGAGTTTCAATAGAGGCCACCACTACATACTCACCGTCATCGATGTGTTGAGCAAGTACGCATATCACTCAAGAACAAAGGTGGGAGCTGATGCTATCGCTGAGGTAATTCGAGCGAGTGGAAGATATCCGAAAAATTTACAAACTGATATAGGGAAGGAGTTTTACAACACCGATGTGCAGAAAATCTTAAAAAAATGTTAATCACTATTCCACGTATTCGACGTTGAAAGCGTCAGTGGTCGAGCGATTCAATCGCACGCTCAAAAACGACATGTGGAAGATGTTTACACTCAACGGCAATTACAAGTGGGTCGACGAGCTGCCGCGTCTTGCATCAGATTATAACGCGCGCAAGCATAGCACTATCGGTATGCGATCCTCCGACATAACTCCGACGTAACCACTATCGCTGAAAGACTCTTGGACACGGTGTACAGCGCGATAAAATCGCTGGTCCGTCAAAATTCAAAGTGGATGATTCGATACGCGTACAGCAAGTACAAGCCAGTTTTCGAGAAGAGTTATGGGCCAAATGGAGGCGTTTACAATCGTCCATTGGACCACCAAAGTGTTTAGAATCGTTAAGGTGCAGCGTACCCGTAACCTATCTACTCGAGGACTATCGCGAAAAATCCATCGCTGGACCGTTCTACGAGCACGAGTTGCATCGTGCTATTCATTCGGACGTGTATCTCGTGGAGCAAGTACTGCGCGAAGGGAGATAAATTGTACGTGGCTGGGATTCGATGAATCACACAATTCATGGATACACAAAAACAATGTCATTTGATAAAATTTTGATTCATGTATTTTATTTCTACATATAAAAAAATATATATCAATATATAAACATATATTTTTATTACTCCCCATTTATCATCTTCGTTTTGGAGTATACAAAATATATAATTATTTGTAACAATTTATGTATGGAGCAGAATACATATATAGATAGTAATACATAATAGTAATACTTATACAAATGTAAAAAAACATACGTATAGTGTAGATTATAATAATAGTAATAAAAAGTAATAGTAATAAAAATAATGTTAATAAAAACATGGGATACATAAAGTGTAAATTAAAATACTGATATATAATACTGTTACGTCCCCATAGTTCTTTTCTTCGATTAGAATTTTCATCAGCATAAAAGTTATTAACAAATAATGGTACCAACTGTTTCTACCATAGAAAGTTACAATAGTGACGAGCCAAATAACATTCGCCTTTTTAAGACTAATCCACTCGGGACGAAGTTGTTGCCGAATAGACGAACTTTATCCCGAGGAACAGAAGAAGCAAATAGATTAAGAATTTCAAACTGAAACAGCAGTTGTCTGTAATAAATGACACATGTGGCTCTAAACTATTGAACATCCAAATGATCGATGATGGAAGTTGTCTTAGACACATATCCCAGTATTCTATTTCGCAACCGATATCCTTAATCCCAATCCTAGATTAGACTAGTAATACACGCGAGGCCTGCACTCGGCACCACTAGCTCCTGAATAAAAAGGAGACCTTTCACAGTCAGGCAGTCAAGCTCCATCTCCGAACTCTGCCGGTGCGCAACTATATCGCATCGATCTTAGTGAGCCGCGATCAGTTCGATCGAGCGATCTTACTCGTGATTTAAGTGACTCGCCGAAGCCTCTAAACTGGATCAACCCCTCCCTTTAGAATCCTTAAACAATCAGAGAAATCTTTGACATCCTCAAAAGCCTAACCAGAGCAGCAGTAAGTCCCATCTTGACATATATGTAACCCACGCTAAACCATAGTGCCACGCTTAAACTGCCCCTACAAGGGTTGACTTAGAAACCGGGCCTAAAGTGCGGAGACTCCTGGACCAAGCGTACTAGGAGTACCTTGAGGGTTCTCGGGATCAGAATCGCCCAGCCGAGGACGTATTGCCTCCACCACCTTCGCCACCACCAGCTTCGCCGGCTCTACCTGCTAACCTAAACGCGTTAGAGGCGATACCTCCTCCTTCTTCTTCACCTCCCTCTCGAACTCCTTCACTTCCTCCTCGATCTCCGTCACTACATTTTCGGACATTCTAACGGAATGAATTTTCCCTCCGCTAACACCCGATTCATCCGTCATCTCCATCCCATTTTCCTCCAGAGGAATTCCGTCTCCGACGAACTTCACGGACAACGTGGAGTTCCTAGAAGAAATTCCTCCACCACCACCAAGATCCTATTTCCACATCCAAGAGAATGACTCATTTAAGTCACTCGTCAGACAATTCCCGCGAACTACCGCACCTATTCCCGAGAGGACCTTTACGTCGGCCCCCATTATTTCGATCCATACGAAATCTGGCATGGAATTACCGGCCAACCTCCCCGTTCCTGTATTTCGGTATTTATTCTGGATTTCGCCAACCATTATTTAGTTTACGGTAGAATTCTTTTTCAATCTTCTTCCTTCTTCTTCCGTTACTATCCAAGAAATAGACTGTACAAAAATCTGTGTGGTCTATTCGCCTTGATCTCTCATTCTCTGGCGATTTAATCCAACTAACATGCATAAAATTTAAATAATTGTTAAATAGTCGTCAAATGTTAATTAGTTAATAAAGATTATCGCATCGATCTGTAATTTGTAAATTTATAATAAATAAAATAATGTAATTTGTAATAAATAAACTTATTAAGGTATAACCTTGTTCTTTATCTTCTGTTCGATGATTGATCTTCTGTTGATTGATAATGGCCAGGAACAATAAACAATACTAATAATTTTACATCTTTCTCTCGTTTTTTGATTTTAAAATACTAAAAACCTCTTAGTCATTTAACCTTGCTCTTTTCAGAGATCGCACGTGGTCCATTCCCGAATTAAAGGAATTAGATTCCTTGACTCGAAATTCGAACAATCGCACCGCTCGTAGGAAACAGGTGTCGTAGCGTCTTTTCGGGACGTTGACTTATATTCCGAGGCGAGCACAAAAAAAGGTGCGTTCGACTCGCGGTACTCGCCTCTGTGCGGATACCTGCGAGACAAGAGTCTGACCGCGTCCTACCAGGTACCGTCATCATTCCCGCTCCTCTTCTCTCCAGTAGGATCATAAATTTAAAATCTCCACAGGTTTAGATATAACAATACCTATATAAATTTTAAAAATATGTGTACACAATGTGTATTATATGAACGTGTAATCGTAATACATAAAACATACTAATAATACTTGTATAAATATAAAAAAAGTATAAATTAATAGTAATACATAATAGCAATATATACTACATATAATATATACTCGTATAATACATATATTACAAAGGTATCCGCCAATGCGCCCTTATAGTAACGTCTCTATCGAGTCCGGTTCGATGTATCGTTTGTCGTATGGATTCGGAGCGATTTTCGATTCGGATATCATGTACACCTCGTGTAATTTAGATCGTATAAACGATTGACGGCGAGTCATTTCGATCTCTTCGTTCAAACATCGCGTGTAATCATCGAACGTTATCGTTCGCGCTATGACGTTATTCTTTACGCGTTTTGCCTTTTTAGTGTCCTTTTTGCCGTCCACCCTCACCGCGCACAACTTCACTCTGAGTCCAACGAATTCGGTCATTATCGCACGACGTTGTCCTCGTCCTTCATCAGGCCGGGTACTTTTTTGTTCGCGAAAAACATATCGTACACGTTGTCCGGATAATCGCTCATGTCGAATTTAGCAATATTGCGTTTCATCTTCTTGTAATCGTCCTCGCACTCAACGCGGTATATAAGACTGTCCGTGACAGGATACATAATCTTGCATTTGTCGCGATACATCGGTGACATGTACTCGTGATGAAATTCGTGAAATTTAACAAGCAGACTTTCGATATGTCGAGTATGCACATACCCATGTAAATCGGCTTGTTAAAGTTTACGCCTCGAGTTTACGCATTTCGACGATGATTAATTTCTCCGCAAAGACACTGTGGCTGTGGAAATTCGGTTTCGCGATCATTGCCTCAGCGCCGTATTGTCCGCGTCCCATTCTTATTAATTTTACATCGACGTGGTTGCACACATTCTCCACAGTTTTGCCGAATACCGCGTTGTTCATTAGTTTATAAAAATTGTTTTCGAAATCGTTCTTCGCACGCATTCTAAATTGTGTATTGAGTTCAATGTAATTACGGAGCCATGAAAATTAAGCGAATTGTAGCATCCGGTGGATCTTTGTTACGCGGAAGCCGTGACGAATACATTACTGTAGGTTACGATAGTGAGGTAACGCTGTTTATCGTATAGCATAGCTAAAAGTTTATCCTCGCGCTTGCTGGGCGACTTATTGCACATTGGGCAGAAAAATAGACCAGTGTGTCAGTTGTGCAGATGCTATGGATATTCGAAATCAATCTCGAGATATAACCGGTAAGTGAATCTGGAGCAATCACGCTCGCAGCGTCTTCAACCCATCGAAATTCGGTGTATGGCAAAGATTGACACATCGCCCATCCATACAGATTATTCACGTCTTGGTACGATGTCGGTTTCGATAAGTCGAATGAACACATGTACTTGTTATTAGCCTGCGCATATCTTCCGGAGCATTGACTACTGCTCCATATATCGCGCTCAATGAACATGACCATATCTCTGTCGGTGAGCAACTCAAACCTTACGCGCGTATGTTTCAGCATAGCATCCCATGAAACCTGGCAGTGTATAATATTGCGCGGGATCGAGACAGTAACTCGCAACTATTGCGGAAATTTTCGAAAGTGTCGGCTAATAACAAGACATCAGTTTTCAAGTACAGATCACTGTACTAGCCGAGCGTTTGGATGGAGAATCGCTTCCAGATGTTCGCGGCGTGAGCGTAATCGCTCTCGGATACTGTATCGCCTGTCAACGAACTGAAAAATAATTCGCGCGGTGGTAAGCGCATGTCCTGCAATTTTTCGACGCAGTCAATGTACACGTACGGAAAGACACCTTTTCGTGTGAGAAGATCAAAATCCTCCACGCTGAGCTTGTCAAATTCGGAACATATAATTTTTAATTTATCATTGTCGAGATACGACGCCAATTTATCGAGGCTTGCATTTAAAAATTTGAAAGAATCAATGAACCTTAATTTTACACAATTTTTCTGGAAATTTTTTTCATTTTTGTCTTTGGTGCTATCGACATGTTTGTTTTAGTGAATGAAATATATTTTTCTTTATCAATAGTACATTTACATGTCCATCGTACGCGGTAGCAATTTCCTTAATTATAAAATGCGCGTCGTAGCCCGATAAATTGTAAAATACGACCGGAAAAACGAATTTTTATAATTTAAATTACAATTCGAATGCGCTGGACCGTGGTATCTATCGATGAGATGACAATGATCGCGGATCCGCGTATCGTCCGGCGCGAACGGTTCCTCACATATGTGACAACGCTACGTCTCCCATTGCTGTTTAGACAACGTTTCCATAGGCATGTTGGCGGATAGGATATTTTTTATGCCAAATCGTTGAGTTGTCGCGCGAACCACGCTACAGTCTTCATAGCAACGGAAGTGTTATGACGATAACGCGTTGTCATACGCGCATTGCACGTAATAGCCTATGCTAAACTTTATACTACTGCTTTATACTGCTGTGCGACGATGCGTCTTACCTGTTGGACTCCGTCTTACGTAAGACGCACTCCAGGTCGGCGTAGACGATGAACGACACTCATTCTCGGTTATTATAGTTGCCGAATTCGAGCCACCTGTCGTCCTCGTTCGGCCGTCGGATGGCGCAGTCATTGATCTTCTGACAGTCCACTTCGTTGCGATCTCGCGAGACGCGACAGGTTCTTGGCCCACGAAAAGTGGCCGAGGCTATCATTGTGTGAATCTTGCATGTACAACATGTTGATGTGCTTCTTCTTGCCTTTGGTGAGCCGCAGAGGAAGGACCTATCCATTTTTTATGCTGTATACATTGATCGACATCGCGTTCAACCGTTCGAATTTCGGAATGTCTTTTAAAGTCATTGGAAATTCGATACCCGCAAGATTTAACACTGCAGTGTAATGCGAGTATCATGATTCCCGATCTGCATGTCTTTCTGCGGGGTACAGAGCGGCGACCACACGAAACACACATTGTCCGTCGAACAAACACTAATCACCGTCGCTATTTCTTGTGGTACTTCGATGTAACATCCCGCATGCAGGGGATTTAGTTTGTTCACAATGATAGTCAAGTTGAGGATTCGCGACAATGCCCACCCGCTGTCACGTTCCTGGAACACTTCGAGCGATGCTGTGAGTAGGCTCGACGATGTGTCGCTCGTACCACTCGCGCATATCGGTGCATCGATAATATCTCGCTGTTCTTTGTAATTATGTTCTTAGCACGTTTATCCTTCGTCGATAAACTCGCCGTTGAACGCGGTGTTCATTTTTACACTACCGCTGTCTTTCTACAGCGTCTCGCATTCGCTCTAGAACTATATTGTCAGCATCTTCTAAAAACCGCCGTTCGATGTGATTAGAGTTAATCACCGCACCTGTCAATATACGACTTTCGAACGCGGCATCAATCTCTCGCCAGACAAGAGATCGTTTGTCACTCGCGTACTCGCCACTCGCGTATTCGCCACCGCGGATTGTCTGTGTCCAACGGCGAAGTGCGAACGCTTGAGACGACAAAGTTCTTTGAGCTGCTCGATGCACTCGTCGCATTGTTGTAGCCACGCGAAACACTCCATCAGAATAGCGACCTGTTCCAGCAGTTCGCATTCCACTCGCTCATGATTTTCCATATCTTTTTTTTTTATTTTTTAGATCACGTTGCTCTTTTACGGAGTACTTAATAGTTTTTCAATGTGCGCAGAATAGGCACATGCTGCACGGGAATATAATGTACATCGGCTCTTCATATTGTATTTCAAGCACGACCACCTGCTGTCTAGTGTATGGAAAGAACAGTCTTTGTGCTTCCTGATGAGATACATTCCTTTAACGCCAATATTCCGCAAATAAATCATACATGCTGCACATAAAACTGAGATATCATTATACGTTGTATAATAACAGATTATGCAATGCTTAGTACGAATGTTCAACGCACAGATTTCCGAAGGCTGCATAAATTTTTCTGCGTGATCCGTATTGCCGTCGCTCAACCCAATAAAATATTTAGTATTGTTGGATTGTACTTTTTCGTTGGACAACTCTTGTCCATTATATCCTCCAAATTCCAAGTCCAAATTCTACTTCCATAACTTCAAATAACTTGTTTGTATTTACACCATCCATGTCCTCAACGTTCGCACAATGGTCAGCCATACTTTTCGCATTACATTTATTGCGATCTATTCGGTAATCTTAAAAAGCGCCAATTGAGGTGCCACGCGCTTATGACCCATTATATATTTCATTTGCGACTTTGTCCCTTTGTCTACCTATTGAGTCGCAGCACCGACGACGTGTCATCGATCTTGTCCGATTCTTCTCATAAATATTATCAACACTTGAAAGAAAGAACTATGAGAACGCACTATGATTTCATTATCTACCCCTCATTGATGGCGCTTTGTTTAGCAGCCAACATATCGATGATGTGTCGATCTCCTAGATAAAATATCTTGTCCGCGTTATAGTACCGCGACGCATTTTGAGGTAGGTGCGAGATGGCGGCGGCGATTCGTAACGTATTTTGGGGTGAACGCGGGGTCCGCGGTGGCGGCAGCAATGGTCACAACATGACGACATGTATCATTATATCGCTAAACACCGATAATACTTCCCCGTGCCTTTCTCCTCCTTTCCCGCACCAACNCTTGGATTAGAATTCCTCTAGTATACCTATTCAAGCCGCTTATCAGAAAAATCGTTCAACTGTAAAAATTATGATAAATAAATGAGTATAATAATGAAAATTTTCTTAAAGCAGTGGAAATGATAGCAATTTGGTTATGTCAGTAAATGAGAGAATTTGTGTGTGTATGTGTGTGTGTGCGTGTGTGTGTGTGTGTGTGTGTGTGTGTGTGTGTGTGTG
>JAANIC010004708.1:174866-197262 GCA_017607545.1 Acromyrmex charruanus
ATATATATATATATATATTAGATATAATAAAAAGAAATCCATTATTTTTCCAATAGATGGCTTTAGTAATCTGTATCTCGCAACGCGAGATACATATATATATAGGGTGTTTCAGAATTCGCGAACGCTGATTGCACGTGATTGTATACGCCAAAAGAAGTAACTTTTTCTTCTTTGCGTTCAAACAATATTTTTAAAATGAGAATTTTAAGCTAACAAATGAGCGCTACACGTTACACATGGATCAGAAACGGCGCACACAAACGGCGCGGTCCGGCGTATAAGCACGTACGTTATTATTTTGCTAAAGATTTTATAAAAACTATGCATGATATCTAAATATCATAATTATTCAGTTGTTCAATCTACTTATTTTACTTTTAGTCGTTTCTTCAGCGATATCAATTAGAAAACATTCTCTTCTTTCAAATAAGTTGTATTCAAAATAATAATATTTAGATACCATACATAATTTTTATAAAATCTTTAGCAAAGTAGTAAAATAATTACCTACATGCTCATACGCAACGCCGTGTGTATGCCCCGTCCCTGATCCATGGGTAAAATGGAGCGCTTATTCGTTAAATTAAAATTGCTCTCATTTAAAAAGTAAAGCTTGAACGCAGTTCAGCTAGAGAAAAAAGTTACTTCTTTTGGCACATACAATTACGCTATGCAATCCGTGTACGCGAATTCTGATATACCCTATATATTGGAGATGCACCGGATCGTAAAATTATTGGATATCGGGTATTCAAAAAGAATGTAATATCGATTATACGATATTCGGTCGGATATCCGATTTTTTCCGAATGTCCGACTGGATTCCAGAACAATGTCTAAAAAAAGCTGATGATAGAGTAAAAAAGAAAAAAAGATAGCAAAAAAAGAAGACGAACTGTAAGGAAAAATAGTGATAATAATTACGATTTTAATATTAGATATCCTCAGAATTTGATTATCAATAGAGGTAATAACTGTAGAGAAAGAATTGTAATTTTTAAAATATATCATAAGGAGTTATCTGAGCTTAACTTGGTAACGTGCGCTAAGTTTAAAAAATTATATAATTCAAATAATAAACAATACAAATGTTTTGTTCAATGTCGGTCCTCTGCAGTGAAGTATATAATTAGAAATTATATAATATAAAATAAATATTGGATCAGTTTTACATACTATTCTTCTTAACAATTTAAAACGATTGATTATCCTTCGTATTTTCTTTATAATTTGTAGTTATCTTGTTATCTTGTAGATATACGTGACAGAAACATCGATCGAGAATCTTGGCTAATTTTGTACGTCATGAACTAATAATAGTATCATTAAATACTGTAATAAAATTTTTTAAATTATATTTTTATATATTTTTTTAAAAATCCGTTATTTTATGTGCAATCAACTTTAATAACATATATTTATCTTAAATACCTTAGTCGATTGATTTTTCAACTATAATTTATGTGTATTGGCACATGGCCTGTCTGAGCAGCACTTCACATCATATGAAGATATCAAAAATTGAATCGATAAGTGGATAGCCTCAAAAGCTGAAGCATTCTTCCAACGCGGTTCCGTATGCTACCAGAAAGATGGGAAAAAGTAGTGGCTAGCGATGGACAATACTTTCAATAAAACATTATGTATCGTTCTTTCACAATAAATGCTTAATTTTTGATAAAAAACGGCGGGAAACTTATTTGTACACCTAATATTAGGTGTTGGAATTAATTCGTAGCGTTTTACAAGAGATAGCACAAGCAGTACACTATTTCGTTGTTACCTATAGTTCTGTATACATTGTAAACATCTATCATAGGACGTCATTTGCCGTACATAACCTTTCTTGAAATCATAAATAACAACACTGTATAATTCATTGAATATGTCAAAATTTGTGCCGAATAAAGTGTATTTGCGGGGAATTTTATTACACTACTTTATTCAAAAGAAATCTGCAGCTGAAGCGCATAGAATTCTTGTTCAGACTTATGGTGACAATGCTCTGTCGGATACGACATGCAGAGACTGGTTTCGACGCTTCAAAAATAATGATTTTGAACTTGAGGATAAAGAACGTTCTGGCGCACCGAAAAAATTTGAAGACAAAGAATTAGAGCAATTACTCGATGAAGACCCATCTCAGACGCTATCAGAACTTGGAAAAATATTACAAGTTGATGAGTCAACTGTTTCAAAACGTTTAAAAGGGTTAGGAATGATCCAGAAGCAAGGACATTGGGTGCCGTATGAATTGAAGCCGAGAGACGTCGAACGACGTTTTGGCACGTGTGAACTACTGCTTCAACGGCAGAAAAGAAAAGGTTTTTTGCACCGTATCGTGACTGGCGATGAAAAGTGGATACACTACGATAATCCAAAGCGTAGAAAATCGTGGGGTAAGCCCGGCCATGCATCCACATCGTCCGCAAAACCAAATATCCATGGCTCGAAGCTTCTTCTCTGTATTTGGTGGGATCAGCAGGGTGTAATTTATTATGAACTGCTTAAACCGAACGAGACTATCACGGGGGATCGCTATCGACTTCAATTGATGCGTTTGAGTCGAGCCTTAAAAGAAAAACGGCCGCTATACGCGCAAAGACATGACAAAGTGATTTTGTTACATGACAACGCTCGGCCTCATGTTGCAAAACCAGTAAAAACCTACCTGGAAACGCTTAAATGGGAAGTTCTACCCCACCCGCTGTATTCACCTGACATAGCTCCTTCCGATTTTCACCTATTCCGTTCGATGGCACATGGCCTAGCTGACCGGCGCTTTCATTCTTACGAAGAAGCTCAAAAATGGATCGATTCTTGGATAGCCTCAAAAGACATGTCGTTTTTCCGACGCGGGATTCATGTACTGCCAGAAAGATGGTCAAAAGTAGTAGAAAGTGATGGAAAGTACTTTCATTAATGTATTTTTTAATGCTCATGTGAAATAAATAACATTCTTTCATTAAAAAAACGCTACGGAATTAATTCCAACACCTAATATATTATAGTGTATGCGTGTATGTATGTGTGTATGGAGAGAGGAGAAAAGATTAATGGGTATGGCAGGCGAGGAAAGTGTTGCAGGAGCACATCGGGATAAGGTGCTTGTAGAGGACAGTGTAAGGTGTAGGATTTCCGGGGATGTATACCAATCTGCCCCCTTCGTAGGAGGGAGACGGAAAGAACTGGAACATCCGATCCCAGTCGATCGGCTCGGGATTCAGTTGAAATGAGAGGGGCGGGAGTTGATCCAAAGGAGGAGAGAGTGGGAATCCTTCTTTGTGAGGGGGAGAGAATCGTTCCTCGAGAGGAGGAGGGGAATAACTGAGGATTTCTTGGATAGCGGGGCCGATAACAGGAGGAGAGGTGAGATCCAACGGTTGTGTTGGTGAATAGGAGATTTCGACGAATTGTTCGCCAGTTGATTGTGGCGGCGCGATTGTGGGTGGCCCTGGGGAACGGATCCGCCTACTCTTCCGGTTATAGGGGGTTCGTCCGCGTTTCCTGATGGTACGCACTACGAACCGAAGGGTTAAATTTGACGTATGTTCGTTGGAAACGCGTGTAAATGTATTCATGCACAATGAATGCATTTTTCCATGCAGGGAAACGCGGGGGTGGACTGGAAATAGTTGCGACTTACTATTAGCTGCCCCAAGATATCGGGTATGTTCTAGGCGAGTGGCCAAGGAGATCCGTCGTCAGCGAAGAGTGTCCGAAGGGCAATCGCCGTGGCGTATGGCTGGTAGTTCCAGTTGCAATTTGGTTACAAGTTCGTACTCGGATGGGATGATTAGCGCGAACTGGCATGATTAGCGCGAGTTCCAATAATTTTCGAACTGCCCGAGACAATGAATTGAGCGCGAACTTCATTGATGTGGACCGGGTGATTCAAAATTTCGTACTGATGCTCTGCGCTTCCGTGGGACCTCTATTTATACCTCAAAAAAAGGGCGTTGTGCCCTTTGTCTAGGATGCAAAAGTTAGTTGCAATGTCACGCGAGATTTACGATTTTTATAGCGTCCTATCGTTGTTGATCTAGAGTACATCGTTAGAGTAGTTTCGAGAAGAAAAGAAGTGATTTACGATTTTCCTTAAAGAGCCAAGATTGTTCCGAGACGGATGACGAATTCTGTTATTCTCGCGGAAAATACGGCTAGGTAAACAAATAGTTACCATGCACAAATAGGTTTGCGTGCAGGGCTACCATTGTCAGTTGCGAGTCTGATAACTTTTTAGATAACGCTCCCGTGAGAAGTTATCCTATGCGTTTTACGATTTTTTAAGTGTGACGTGGCGCCTGTTTTTCTAAGATGAAATTGTTAGTCAGTCTAGGATGACAAAGCCTAGATTTTTACTATTGCGTGACTTCGGTGCATTTATAATATCTTTTGCAATCTTATCTCTTTTCGGGCCTACATTAAGGTTGTTATTCCTTCCGGGTTGATTGGCATTTACGAGTTTTCGCGGAGCCTGTCTGGTCCCTCTTTTCAATTCTGTCAGACCGTTATCAGAAGACTCCGCTCGAGTCTCGCAAACGCCAACCATAGTCGCGACGTGGAGCCGAAGAAAAAAAAATCGTGGCGTAATCTGTAGGACGTAACAATGCGTTGCGCTTCAAATTGTGATCTGCAAAGAGGGTGAGTAAAAGTGAGAACTATGTAAAATCAATATAACTAGTATTGTTATTTCATTATTGTATCATTTAATAATTTATTTGGTTATCTAACGAATTAATGGCATTTCTCAATTAAGAAGTAGAGGTATACTCATTCTCTGTCAAACGCAGTGACCATCTCCAATATGTGCAGATTGGAATATTGTTCATGAAAATTATATAGTATTGCTGATGATGGTTTAAAGTAAACCGAAACATTCAAGAAATTTGTTATCAACAAGTAATGTAAAATTACAGTGAATATATTTTATGTATTGCATTCTAAGTACCGTGCTGCGTATGCTCTCATTGCCTGCTAATTAATATTTATTATTGTTTGAATTTCGAGAGCCCTATTAAATATAATTTGCTTTTATTTAAATTTTAATTCGCATCACCCGATTACTCACAAAAAGAGAGTTATCATAGGAATGGTAGACAAACTGTTATCAGTAATACACCCTAGTTTCCATTTTAAAAAAGATATTATAAAAATTTTATTAAATAACTGTTACCCGTTAAATTTCAATTTTGAGACCATTAATAATAGACTAAAATACCATTTCAATAAGAAAGATGGAAATAAAAAACATAACACTTTGATCCCAAAGTTTTTCACTGTACCTTACATTGAAAACATTTCTAATAAATTATCCATCATAGCGAAAGAAGTGAATTTATGTAATGCTTTCACTATACCACATAAATTAAGCAAATTAATTAAAAGGGAAAGGATAGCTTCGATAAGATGGCAAAATACGATGTGGTTTAGAAGATTGACTGTCTTGATTATGATTCTACGTTAATGAGGCAGACTAAGAGAACAAGAGTTAATGAACATATTATATTAAAGATATTAACAAAAAGGTTCTCCCTTGGTAGTCTCAGAACATAAGTTATATAAAAGACATGAATTTGATTGGAAAAAATGTAAACATCTTAGATAGTGAACCTTCGTATCTTAAGAGAAATGATGTATATAAAAAATAGTTTAGCAGGTATTAATAGACAGAACGATACAGAACTTTTACCGAACGCATACATTTCGATGGATCGAAGTCTACCTATTGCCCCCCACTTAAGTACAACATCCTTACCACAATCTTTTAGTTAAGATTATATGTTTGAGAATTGTCAGCCAAAGATAAAGGTACACATATAAATTATAGTTGAAGAATCAATCGACTGAGATGTCTGAGTTAAATATACGTTATTGAAGTTGATTGCACATAATACAACAGAGTTTTCTAGAAAATCATATATAAAAATATAAATGAAAAACAATTTCAAGTAGAAAAATATAAAAAAATTTATAGGCTCCTTTTAATACAATGAAAATATAACAGCAAAATACAACTGAGCGTTGCAAAATATAACGGTTGCATCGGACAAAAACTTTCACACTGAGAAAATCAATGCTATGCTAATGGATGAGAAGACATATTCAAAAATTTTAAAAGATCCAAGTAACAAAATTAATAATAGTTTGAGGAACTTGCTTACAAGATAAAAAAAATCTGAATATATTTCTGATCACACATATAGAAAACTTTACTATGGTGTAGCAATTTACCCAAAGTGATGGCAATTTATCCAAAGCTACGGATCTCCAAAGGTTCACACGCCAAATTGTCCGTTTAGAATAATTATCTCGACAGTGGACAGTACCTTGTATAATTTGACTACATTTTTACACGGTTTGATTATCGAAGGTATACCAAAAGCTCCGAGCTATGTGAACAACAGCTATGACTTGATTAAAAAATTAAACAATATCCAAATTAGATCAGACTTTAGCTTGGTGTCGCTAGATGCGGAGACGTTACGACCGCCTTTAGCGTCCTACGCTGGAATTTGCTTTTGCACCCCATCATAAGGATTGCTAAGTCTCTGAAGCACCAATCCCCTGCCAATGACAATGAATTAACAACTAAAGGAATTTCCACCAATTTGCATAACACAGGAATACGAATACAATAAATTTCATATTTTCTTTTGTAATAATATATTTTACGCTTAATGCATACTATATTATATTTTCTAGCTTTAGTTTTTAAAAATATTCTGATTACGTCTTCAAGACTTTTGTTATGTCATCAAGATGTTCACTATTTAATCAAAATGTTCGCCAATTCTTTTTCAATTGATATCATAGCTAAATTACATGACCACGTCATTATATTTCTACATCATTATATTTCTCAAATAATTCTTTATTATTTTTAATTTTGAAAAAAATGCCTCTGTAGTTGTCACAGACATTAACACAGTTAATAAGATCTGTAACGCTATTGCTAAATTTGAAAATATTTCCAGGAAACTACTTTTAGCTAATTTATTCAAAATATCAAGTAAGGTAGAACTTTATATTTACAAGAATAGCGTTGCCTATTAAAATTTTGCGCCCCATCAAATTTTGCGCCCTACGCTGAAGGTGTATTACGCCTCAGTGCCTCATAACGCCTTCGGCTAGATGTATCTTTATTTACAAATGTTCTTATGGATTTAGCTATGGATACTCTTTCTAGCAAATGGAATTACATTGAAAAAAATTGCAAGGTTCGAAAGATGAATTCTTGAAGGCTATGCACTAAATTTTGGATTCTACTTACTTTACTTTACTTTCCGATGATCAAATTTATAAACAGAATTTTGATACTCCAATGGGTTCGCCATTATCACTTATTATTGCTGACTTATTATTAGTCATGCAAGATTTGGAAAATCGAATGTTGAGTAGCATTGAGTCCATTGCTTTTCTACTACGTAGATAATATTGTATTTTGTTTACCTTCGAGCAAAGTGGATGGCATTTTGGATAAATTTAACTTGTTTCATCCGAGACTTCAGTTTATGATGGAGGTGGGGAGTAATACCATTAATTTTTTGAACACTGCTATTATTTTAAAGAATGACGGACTTATTTTTGATTGGTACAATAAACCCACCTTCTCGAGAATATTTTTGAATTATTGGTCTCAGCATCCGATTTCACAGAAGAAGGGCATAATTTTGATTTTGATTGATAGAATGTTTTATCTCTCACATCCAGAATACCACAAAAAAAATTTAAATTTTGTGATTAGGAATGACTTTATTAGAAGTAATTCTAAGTAATGGTAAATCTTAATTGATTTTATTAGAAAATGACTATCTATTGAAATTTATTTTTGAAACATTAAATGATAGAATAAAAAAATTTTTTTTAAATTCAATTGTATGTATAAGACCTTTAGAGTTAAAAAAGAACATAACAGATGATTTACATTCCTTTTATTAATGGAATTTCCAACAAATTTTGCAAATTTATCAATGATATAATGTTATAGAGTTGCTCATTATAGTATCAATAAATTAAACAAATTCATTAGAATACACAAGAATCTTGTGCCGAATTTTGCCAAAAGGAATGTTTACAAGATCGAATGTCATGATTGCGATGCTTCCTATATAGGAAAGAATACTAAAAACAAGATTAGCAGAACATCGTAATCGTATGCGTACAGCGACATCCACTCGTTCAGTTATTACAGATCATAGGCTGAATTGCAATCATGACTTTAATTGGGATAATGTGAGAATTCTGGATTCTGAGAGAAATTATGCGAATAATATCGGAGATGCTCTATAAATCGTCAATCCAATGGTCTTAACATGCAAACTAACACTGAGACATTAAATTATGGTTACATATAAATTTTCAATAAGTTATAATATATTTATTTTTATGATTGACTGATATGCTTTTCTTTGCATGACACACCTTTTTTGCATTCAACGGTTATTATGTGACTAACATCGGAACGAACATGACTCTCTTTTATGTTACTTAAATTATTTTTTAATCTAACTTTCGTGAATTTTAAAATTGTTGGAATGGATTGACGATGCTTGGATCCGCATGCGATCGTTGTTGGAGATGGAGTGAGTTTCTTACTAGCATACATTATATACATAACACAAATTAATCTCCATCTATTAAAAAATCTTGTTGCAATTAATGTTAATAGCTCGAGTTTCACTATTTGCTCCACTCAGCTTTGCAACTGGTTCGCATAACATTAGACTGTTGAGGATGGTTGTTTCTCATCACATTTCCTGCGACTGTATTATTGGAAGTCGGAACTACGATTTTGCGACACAGTTAGACAGAATTTATAGTGTGATAAGCGGTAATTTGTTATTGCTAAGGATGGCTCAAAAAGTGAACCGAAGCGTACAAACTGAATTTGTTATTTATTAATAGTTCCCACACAACATGGACATCCTTTGGAACGTTTTATTCGGACGTCTAAATGACGTATAATATTAAAGATATCCCAATGACATCCGGAATCTTTTGTACGTACAATGTACCATCTTAGACGTCCAATGGATGTTAGGACTCGGTAGGACGTAAAATGGACTTTTTATGGACGTTATTTGAACATATCCCAATAAGAAATGATAATGGAATAGATATCGAATCGACATTGAATCAATGTCGATTCCATTGATTGCAAAATTATATTGAAAATAAGAAAATAGTTTTAAAAATTGGAATTATGTTAACTGAATTGGGAAAATTGTTGCCGGAAAATTGTTTGAAAAATTAAAGATTTATATGATAAAATTGATATTTCTTAAACTCAATATAATAGATTAAAATATAATTAGTAAAATACACATTTCTATCCTTCATACTATTTTTGAAGAAAGTTAACATACATTTGAAAGACGTTTTCTATTGTTATGTAATTATTAATTTTTGTTTATTAATATTACATATTTTTACTTAATATATAATATAATGACTGTAGTTATGTAATTATTATAAAAATAAAATTAATTAATTACTTAAATTAATTTTATATACAGATTTTGTACTGTAATTATGATTGTATGTCCATTATATCACTATATTGACACTCAATAATAACAATAATAGTAATAATAATAATAATAATAATGATATTAATGATGATGATAATAATATTCAACGCTCATATGGACATATATAGCAGATATTTTCAGGATATACAATAGACGTTCTCTAGACATTAATAGATGTTCTTAGGACATCTTCACAAAATGTCTTATTTAATATAAAAAACATATGAAAGCTCGAATTTTAAATATATGTTCATGATGTATAGCAGAAATATATTAAACATACATAATATTGAATTTTGTGATTCAGTCCCGAATGTCTTTCGAATGTTTTATAGACGTCCTACTGCAGCTAAAAGCGGAACGCCCTTCAGACGTGCTATGAACATTCAAGATGTCAGGACATAACCAAGACATTTGAGAACATACAGTGGACGTCCAAAGGACGTGTATTGTGTGAGTTATTAGTTAGCATTGCGTAATATAACATTCAGCGCTGATTTCTAACGCCCAATTGTATTTTGTTGTTATATTTTCACTGAAATAATTAAAAAAATTTTATTTATGTATTTAATGATATTATTAGTTCATGACGTAGTAATAAGAATGCCTATAGACATAGTATCTTTAAACTGAACATTCGAGGAGTGGGGACAGTCCCTGTGTAAAAAAGGACGTACTGCTTTCGGTTTCTGCATTCTTTCTCGTTTCGCGCATGCATCTACTAGAGAGAGGGAATCGAAAAAGGTGGGAGAAAATAACAGTATTTCATAATCACAATTACAAGTTTGTTGTATACTATTTGTACATATAACTTAAAGCAATTTACTGGTCGAAATCATCGTAACTCTCGCCAACGAGGTCATTTATAATTTGGGAGAAGAAAACGAAGTACAACGCATGCTGTGGCTCGGTTAGATGTTAGACTTAAAAAGATACGTATTCTTTGTTAAATATGCTTTTTATGTTGTAAGTAAAAGTACATATTTGTTAAGATTTATGTTTAAGATTAAAATGATAATTGTAATTTTATAGACTGCGTAGAATGACTCAGTGCTATGTATGCCGGGAAAATTATATTCTTCTGTTCTCGCAACAATTTCACAGGTAAGGCTTTAAAATTATAAGCTAAAATTTATAAGCCTTTATTATGTATACAAATATTTTAGTTTGTGATACTAATGCAATGTATGTATTTTTAGATTCCCAGGAAATACAGAAAAATGAGAAAAATGGTTTTGTAACATTGGTTATACTGTCAACGCTTACGAGGATAAAAGAATTTACAGTGATCATTTCACAGAAAATGATTATTATATTTGTGATATACGCTTTCAAAATCCTTCAAGAAGATTGAAGAAAACTGCAATTCCGTCTGTTTTTACACAAACATAATAATATTAAGTAAAGATAGTAATAAGATAATGTATGATATTTAATAAATACATCTGATGTAAAAAATGTTTTTTATACAGATCAGACTACGAAAAAGTATTCAATAAGTGAAAATGCATAATAAAAATGACTCAGTCATGAACATCCAATATGAATCTTCAATGGACATTCAACACGAATCTTCAGTGGATGTCAACATGATACAGTTCCTACTAAATCAACATTTGATACCAGCCGACCAGGTGAAAATAAATATACACGTACATTCTAATTTATTCTAGCTTGCGAATATTATAAATATATATCTCAAAAAACAATCGAACAAAATGGAAAAGATGTTTATAAAGACTGGGAAATATACTACAGAATGTCTTAACCCGGCGTGAATGAGAGTAATTGTTATACCGACTATGAGGTGAGTATATATATTTATTCAAAGATTTTACTTATAATAATACTATGTAATGATTCGTTATTATATTATATTACTTTCTTCTAGATGTTTTAAATGTGTCAACATAATAAAATAACAGTTTTGTGTTTGAAATTGTTTATTTTTGCACTTAAACGCTAGATTATAATTATTTCATAAAAATGGCAAGACATAGGAACTTTGGGTATATTACTATTTAAATATAATCACAAACTAAATATTTTAATCACATAAATAAAATGATAGTATCTTCTGAGAGAATTAACAAAAACATGATCAACAACTAATTAGTAATCTTCTTTTTCTAATTCGGTGCAATTTTTGCACTGAAAAAAAGCATTTTCCATGCATATAGGCTTGACACATTTGGACCAGCAATGTTTAGTCTTTCTATTTTTGGATGTAGGACAATCATCACACCTTACGTATCTATCAGGCTTTTTTCTAGGAGTTGGTGATGACGACTCCCAAGTTCGGCGATCTTTTTTCGGGTTTCCTTAGGAATGCGCACATTTTGTCGTCTATCGCGAAGGGAGTCCGCAATCATAGGCTAACGCTTGCTATTCCGAGAAACGTTTTATATATACTCAATTCATCGGCGACATCGACACCTGCCTTTGTGCTGTTATAATATGTGATCATTTCAAGTTTTTTTTATCACCTGTAGATTCGTTGATGCTTCTATCGTGATGCAATGTAGACATGACCAATACAATTTTATTTTATTTTTTTGGTACATATGACACCAACGTTATATCCTTCTGAAATTCAAACTGTGAACTGTGTACGTCTTGACGTGCTCGTTTGAAAGCATCGGGTACTTGTGAATTATTCTTACGGACTGTATCCACAAAAGTCAATCTATGTTCCTTTAGCAAGTGCATCATAAGTGGGTAATCAGTGAACCAGTTATCAATGTGACGTTCTTATTTATTTTTGTTATGAATTATATTAAGCAATTTACAATATCAAATGTCTTGTTATTGAATTGGTATGGTCTAGAAGATTGCTTCCCTGCGTAAACTTCCAATTTTAGTACGTAGAATGTCTTGACATCAATTGCATATATTTTGATTTCGTATTTGGCGGGCTTATTGGGACTATATACGCGGGCATCATCCCCGGAAAGATAAGAGCATTTCATCAATAGTCAAGTTCTCAAGAAGGCACGTAATACATCTCATTTTTAACAAATTTATCAAAAAGATCTCTAATTGCTGCCAGATTGTCAATATTTTTTCTCTGTTCTCTTGTATTCTTATCATCAAACCTAATGCAGTTCTGGAGAAAGTAGAATCGTTGAAGTGACATTGTAGATCTGAAAATATTTACATCTGTGCCATCTGTCATTGAGGTTTTATCTATTGGACCGGTTCAGACCTGCTATATATAAAGGACTTCAATAAATGACTTCAATTCACTCAAAGATGTATCTTTCATATGATACTTTTCTTTTCCTACTCGACACGACTCCTTTTTCGTTCTTATCTAATTATTTGTGTGTATCAATATAACATCATTTAACATAATATCAGTCATGAAAAGACTCCAACATTCATACTCTGTTGTAATAGACCTCACAGCACCTTTTACGCCTGAAGGTGCGGAAATTATATTTTCAGACCAGGTGCGAACGTTTAGTCTGGAACATTCTTTTTGTCACTTTGTTCCATCTTTGAAAGTAAAAAAAGCTCGACTACAAACGCTTAGAAAATAATATTATTACTTTTAAATCTCAATTACAATTATCAGAAATTTGATAAGAAATAGTACCATAAATACTCTAAAGATAAGCAATTGATCATTTTTTAAACAAAATAGGTGCAATATGCCTTGAGTTGTAAAATAAAGTCACCCTTAAGAAAAAATACTATTCGACTAACGGGAAAACAATTGAAAATTATTAGAAAAAAAACCATTTAAATATACTATTATACATTATTCATTTTTATAGTTTTTCACAATTCGCGTCGCATGCTCCTACGATAGTTCCTACTCATTCCAACAAGAGCATTGAAATCAGTAGGAGCTATATATTGGAGTGTTTATATAGGCCGTAACTGTATGCCGGTATCTATAAGAATTGATGAATCACAATCGAATTAAAGGAGAATACTCGACTGTGATTAGTCAATTTTTAAGCCATAATCACACTACAGGCTCCCGACCCTGACTCGACTGCCAACTCTGACTGACAACCTATAATGGACCAATAATAATGAGATTGACTTATTGTTATTGGTCCATTATGGGTCGGCAATCAGAGTTGGCAGTCGAGTTAGAGTCGGGAGCCTGTAGTGTGATTACAACTTTATAGATATATCGGTATATATGGTTATGGCCAATATAAACACTCTCTAACTTATTATGACACATATAAAAACGTATAAGATACTTAAGTCGATTCTAATCGCTTAAACATACTTGTAAGAATTGACCAATCATAGTAGAAAATTTTTCTTGTATTTGACTGTGATTAATCAATTTGTATAACTACAATTTACAATTACTTACAATCACAATTACATTTATGCAATTGTAGAATCAGCTTAAGATATTAATATATATTTTGGTACTGGTAATTTTATTAATGGTACATACAATTTTTTTTAATTTTTTTTATTAATAAATCATGTTCTGAACAGTTATAAATTATACATTGACTAAGTTCCACCAAGGAACTGGATCAGAGAGAAGAATCCACACCAGAAACCAACCACAGCATTTTCCTCTCATTCGACTGTAAGAAGAGAATACTTGACTGTAACTAGTCAATTCCTACATTCCGATCCAACTGTAACCCTTGGTGGAAACTTAGTCATTGCAAGATGTGGAAATGAACCGTGAAATATTCAATACAAATAAATTGAAAACACGACATTTTGTCAAAGTAGATCTCAATGCTTAATATTTTTGTGTGAATTGTACAATTGATAATTCAAGCAAGCTGGTTAATTGTTGGTTTCCTAAACTGAAACTGGAGTAATATCATAAATTGATAAGCAATTTATTAATATTGATGCTAACGAGCATCTTAAGCCTTATAAACAAATTTAGAAGCAATTAGATTAAATCTAATATTCATTTTTAATTCTTTGGCCTCACTAAGCATGATGTTGATGGGTGTCGAGATACGCTATTCCATCACTTTTCTAATTACCCTGTACTGGAGATGCTGCAATTTGAGGAAGTCCGCCACACGAAAAGAATTGACAACCGTATTCCAAAGGGCGTTTCGAAAGGTGAATCTGTAGATAGTTAGAAGAAAACCGGGATAAAATTCTCATTTAATACCTGAGAATGCCGAAGTGATACTGCAAATTCTTCTGCCCTTGTCTATTAAGTAGCAGAGATGATATTTTCTAAGTTTGATCCAGGATGATGTCCAGGAAAACGATGTGAGTGAGTCCTAGATATCGGTGCTCCGCTGATGGACAGGCAAGCGTCGGTCTTCACAGGAGAGCCTTGCGAAAAAATAATCTAGCTAAATTTATGTGAGAACACCTCTAGATTCCCATATTTTAAATATCCAATTGCCATATCAAGGGAAGCTTGGATGGAAGCGATAGCATCATCCAAATTCCATTGTGTAGAGTAGAGGAAACGTCATTCACATATTGCAATAGATGTTAGGGAAATGCTGGTCGAATGCCCTTAAGTATATATTAAAAAGAAGAGAACTCAAGGTGGACCCTTGAGGTGTTTCTTTAAGCGAGCCGCGTAACTCCCTGTCGATAAACCAACTTAGAATGTAATATATTGTAACATTCGTTCCATGAGTTTACATAAACAAGACATGAGGGATATGGGTCTAACCACGTTATTGCCTGCTTTGAGACTCAATACTAGCGAGTTTTTCCAGAAGTCTGGAAAAAACCCCTTATCAAGGATTTCATTGTAGACATCTCACAAGCGTGTCAAGAATTTCGCAGGAATATTAGCGATCATGGAGAAGTCAACCTGGTCCAATCACGGAGCTGAACATTTCTTAACAAATTTCAAAACGTTTCTTAGCTCTTTAGGAGTCAGAAGATTGCCCAGCCAACTGCAAGTGAGGGGGTTCGTGCGATCCTGCTGTTTCATAGCCTCCATGGACTTGGACCATTGGACTACGATCATAATAACATGACGGCAGACAGAGTTTAGAAACCAAAGTGAGGCCTGCCTGAGATCCTACGACGGTTGATAATTTTCTGCAGTGTTTCTGCGGAAGCTTTTAATAAGAGACCATATCTGACTCGTGGTAGTTCGCCTATTAAAGTCGCCAACCAAATCACGACACCCTCTACGTTTTTGTGCTGTTAGACGCTTGGTGCGTGAAACTCTGGTCTTTTCGAAACTCGACGAAATTATTCCTATTGAAATGTGAGATGAACAGCTTCGTACAGCTCGCCCTCTATCTTCCATCGCCCTGGCACACTCCTCGTTCCACCAAGACGGGGCGTTCAGATTTTTACCTACACGCTGCTGCGTGGAAAGCCTTTGCCTTCCGATATGAGACTTCTGGCAACATCGAATATAGATTGCACAAGAATATTGTACCGTCCAATCGGATCGGTCTCCTCTTCTGGAGGAGATGCCGCAATCGAAGACAGCAGGCGATTGTATAGTTCATCAAATTCCTCTTTTCTTTGGGAAAGCTTGTAACGAAAGTTGGATTTAAAGTAAACCTGAGAGCCGATTTGCGTGATCAGAAAATGGTCGTTGTCATAAGTGTCCCTGTCAACGTAAGAGTCGCACATTATGGTCAATGTGCGGATGATGAAGATCAGATCGATGATTGAGATGAATGAAGTCGAGGAATGCAGATGCAGATGTGGGAGTATTTTCATTAAGAACAATCAAATCGAAGTCCTTAATGATCATCATGAGCCTCCTGCCCGAGAAGCAGACACTCTTCTACAGTTCCAGGCCATATGGTAAATATTCAAGTCCTCTAAAACAAGGTAATACTTGTAATTATTCAGCTTATTAAATAAACTCTGATAAAATGAAGAAAGAGTATTTTACCTCGAATGCCTATATAAATTGACTATTATGATTGGTTCCTCCGAGGAAGACAACTTGATGATCAGGTATACCATCGATGTTCAGTTCCGCTAAATGTCACTATCATAGGTCAAATTCTCTCGTATAAGTTCAAACGACCCTATCGCTTGTGCCATATTTTTTCTAAGAACCTTAAAATTCTTGACTTTAAGATTATTAGATTGCTTTAGCAGGGATTCCTGCAAGCAGAGTACATCATATTCTCTGGCAAGCAGCGAGGGAAGATTGTGGCGAATGCCACAACAATTCCACTGAAAAGCTCTTATTCGATTCGCAGATCTGCGAGGAATATACGCAAGCGACCGGCAGAGCCCCCCCCCTTCCCGAAGGGGGGAGGGCGAGCTGTACGAAGGTTCATCTCACATTTCAATAGAAATAATTTCGTCGAGTTTCGAAAAGACCAGAGTTTCACGCACCAAGCGTCTAACAACACAAAAACATAAAGGTGGCGTGATTTGGTTGGCGACTTTAATAGGCGAACTACTACGAGTATGGTCTACTACTCAGATATGGTCCCTTATTAAAAGCTTCCGCAGAAACACTGCAGAAAATTATCAACCGTCGTAGGATCTCAAGCAGGTCTCACTTCCGTTCCACTCCATGGAAGGGGGCGCCCCGGCGATGCCGCCGCACCAGGGGAGAGACAGACCAAGGAGGATCCCGCCTTCTGAAGACGCCAGCGCGCAAGAGTCACTGTTAATTTGATGGAGCGATTCAATTCTAAAAACCGCCATATCCATATCCATTGTCATAAGCGTAGCTGCGCATGTCAGAAAAATTATTAGATTGTTGAGTGTAAAATGGAGCGGGGTTATCTGGAAGTCTCTGGGACTTACTATCGCCCCCCCCTCATCCCCCCCACGGGAGGATAGCGGGGACTGGAAGATATTACATAAGTTTTTGACTAGATCCATAATTACGCCCAGAGCACTGGATAAATCGTTATTCTGAAAATGAGCGAGCAAGTCAGAGAGCACGAAGAAAGATCCGTAAGGCTATTGTCACTTTTGTTATTTGCTTTGAGAATTTCGCTGAGAGAGGGGGGACGTTTTCGTAGGCGATACTGCCAAAAAAGGGGGGAACTCTGCTGTTGAATTCGTATAGCGCATCACGATGCGCTTCTCTATCGAGATTTACTTCCTTAATATGAGATGTGTCTTGTCGGGCTTGACATTGCTGACCAACTGTATCCTCATGAATTCTATTGAAAACCTGCTCACCAGAGGGGAGCGAGGGGCGGGATCTTATTGTATTGGCATAAGGCTAGTATCTCGCTCCAGCCATCTCCTCACCTAAAAGACCAAATCTGTTATAATTCTCAAAGGAGTGCCCCTCCCTGGGCGACTTTCTCCTTGGAAGATAAGGAAAGTTATTGTAATTAGTACTATAAGGCGCGTCAGACGAATCGGAACTAGGGATGTTGCTATTAACTATTCTTCTGGCGTCGGCGATTGAGATATTTTTGACCGCATGCTCACTATAATTCTCTGTCTGTGTATAACGGGACAGATACTTACCATGGTCCAGTGTTCGCCCTGGCAGTTGATACACTTGGGAGAATCCTCTTGAAGACGGCAATTGCTGTTCATCTCACTATATCTATTTTCGCCACAATACAAGCACCTCGGTATACTTTTACACGAGTTACTAACATGTTCTACACGATGGCACGTATAGCAAACGAGCTGAGGAATGAAGGGACGGACTTCGTGTTTAACTTTAAATAGGTATACTTTTTGGAGAAGGAGTTGATCCGCGAATTTAATTCGGATCGTTCTGGAAGGAATGTATTCTACTTTACCTTCTCTTTCGCATCTACGATTTAACTTTTGCATATCCAAAATTTTTGCCCTCGGCGATTCCAGGTGACTCCTTAGCGTGTCCATCAATCTGTTGCAGGAAATCCTGAATGATGTTCTTAATACCTTAAAAGCAAAGATAAATGCGTGGAGATTATGCTTGATAAAGATTGAGTTTTCTGTCCTGTCGCGGCCAAATTAACCTCGATGAGAATCTTGCCCCTATTGACTTTTTGATTTCTTGAATGTCAGGAATGTCGAATTTTGCAATAATGCTACTGATGAGGGTAGCGCGTAATACATTTTCTCTGTTGTTTGAATATACGTATACTGCGTACGGACCAAGATCTCACGGATAATATCATAACATGGGGTTAATATTTGTACCATTAGCTGAACGAGAGGCACTTGCTATGTTGATGCCAGAATTTTGTCCAGCGATCTGATTCGCAGAAGGCGTGGATGCCGGCGCGCCCGCGCATTTCTTGGTAGGAATCATCCACTCGTTATGATTTTCCTCGTCCCCCTCACGTTGCCGAGAACGCTTCCTGGACGTGTTCTCACAATCCATATCCACATCGCCTTCGTCTGCGACGATCGCAGGAGACGATTCAAGGACTTCTTGTTTTTCCGGAATTATGCTATTATGCACGATTTCATCCTTATTTGTGTTTTAACCGGCATTATTGGATATGGGAATAAGTTTCCGCCCATTGCAGAAATATGTCGTTAGTAGCATTGCTCGTGTGTTTGATAGAACGGCAAGACATGTTTTTGAAAGGTATGTGTCCAAACTTTTGAGCCCAATAGGTGGAATTCGTTCGAAGCGTAACAAAGAGTAACTTTTTTTGCGTTGAAGATGTCGGAATTTATTCCAAAAAAGCAACATTTGCGGGAAGTTTTACTCCATTATTTTATTTTAAAGAAAAGTGCTGCGGAAACGCATCGTTTGCTCGTAGATATTTACGGTGAGCATGCTTCATCGAAAACTAGTTGTAAAGAATGGTTTCGGCGATTCAACAGTGGTGATTTTGACGTGCGTGACAAAGAACGCGAAGGTGCACCGAAAAAATTTGAAGATGCAGAATTGCAAGCATTACTCGAAGATGATTCATGTTTATCGCTCGATAGGTTGGCAAAAGAATTAAATGTTGATAGATCCACTGTTGGAAAACGTCTACACGCAATGGGAATGGTGCAAAAAGAAGGAAATTGGGTACCATGCAAATTGAAAGAGAGAGACATGGAAAGACGTTTGGTCATCTGCGAGATGCTTCGTCAATGACAACAAAGGAAGGGTTTTCTACATCGTATCGTAACTGGCGATGAAAAATGGATCTACTACGATAACCCTAAACGCTTGAAGGCATGGGTGATGCCAGGTGAACCAGGTCCATCAACGCCAAAACGAAATATCCATGCTTCGAAGATTATGTTATTCATCTGGTGGGATCAAAGAGGTATTATATATTATGAGCTGCTCAACCATCCGAAACCATCACTGGCTACAACTGATACGTTTAAACTAAGCTTTGAAAGAAAAACGACCGGAATGGGACAATAGGCACAACAAGCTGATTCTGTTACATGACAACGCTAGGCCACACGTTGGAAAACCGGTCAAGAAATACTTGGAAGGAGTAAAGTGGGAAATTCTGCCCCATCCGCCGTATTCACCGGACATTGCCCCTTCAGATTTCCATTTGTTCCGATCAATGCAGTCGGTCCTTTCTGGAGAACGATTCAATTCTTATGAAAGTATCAAAAAATGGCTTGATGAATGGATCGCTTCAAAAGAACCAGATTTTTTCATTCGAGGAATCCGTTTGTTACCGGAAAGGTGGGAGAAAGTTATCGCTTCCGAAGGAGCATACTTTGAATAAACTCACTTATATATATTTGTTTTACGAACGCTTTTTATTGAAAAATGTTTGTCAAAGAGAGCAATGAATCGTACGAAACGAAGAAGGACTGTAGTAACACGTAAATTTCAACATTCTATACATCAAAAAATAAAGAATCACGTTTTCAAACAATATGTACGTACACAGCATAGTGCATTGCGCGGTGCGTTTACTTAGCAGACGTTACGACTTGATGGTTACGGGCTACAAATTTTTGGAAATTGGAATCAACGTTGGTCCACTGAGTTACGTGGAGATCACCCTGGGAGATCATCACGAACAGGAACTGTCGCTGTCTCTTGAAACGTGGAAAGGTCTCTATGAGCAGCGATGGAATATCTGCAAGATGCTTCGAAACAAAGACAATTTTATAAGCGTTGGGCCGCTAACCGCCAAAGTTTACATATTACGATGCTACGCTCGTACGTCTCGATTCTTCTTCCGTACGCATGACGATGACTGAAACGCTACGACGTATGTTTGAATTTAATGGATGTATTAATGTAACGTTTGAATAATTAGCTAGACTAGTAGATACAGTCGATGTCAAGTATATGCGATTTCCCAATATCACGTCTGAGAACGCTGTACGCAATAGCGACATATACAAAAGCATCAGCTAGTAGATTGCGAGCTATTAGCTTTAGTTCTTAATATATATGAAAAACAATGATATAATAAAATGTGAATAAACATATTTTCATTCACATCACTATATATGTACTGTCTTTACTTCCCATCTATCATATTTTATGCTTCGCACTCCGTTTATATAAACAACAGCCAATGCTTCTCTTAACACGTCTAGAGTTCTATAGTTTGCTAATACTTATAATCTAAAATGTGTAACATACAACATCCGCCTGTAACTAATATTCCGAGCAGCTTCACCGCAGCGAAACATGCTTCTCAGCGTCAGTCTTTGTCAAATCTCATGTGCGTGAGATTCGTGTCATTTTTTTTCTTACGCGAGTGATTTTTTTATAAATGTATAAAAGTATTCTGCCATTTAGCCTTAATGGTGGAATATTTTTAAATGTATACGTGATTAAATGAAAGTGATTTTTACAGTGCAGTTTTATTATCTATAAAACAATGGTAAAAAACCCTTCGATAAACAACAAAAAGGTGAAGTGAATGATGAGGAGGAAATTGAGGAAGCTGCTTTCTCCTCGGGTTTCATTATTCGGTAGAATGATGGGATTATTGTGGTAAACATTATACGATTGCATGTTGGTGAAATTGCATTATTTCATCTCATCGAGATAGCCGATGATGTGATAGAGATAGAGGAGGCTGAAGAGAAAGAGGAGGAAGAGGAGGCTGAAGAGAAAGAGGAGGAAGAGACTGAAGAGGAGAGCGTCTCCGCTGGAGAATCCTCCTCTCCTCCTGAATGACTCTGAGGAGGCTACTCGTATATCAAGACTATTCGATATGATAAATGAATTGAACTTAGGTGTCTACCTTCTTGACGCTCTGACGATCGGACAGGAGAAGGCGAAAGAGAAGGAGGAACACTAAAGATAATAGGAGGAGGAGGGGGAAGAGGAGTGGGGAGAGGGGAGGGAGGGAGAGAAGAGAAGGGAGGAGGAGGAGAAGGTAAGAATAATTATTATATATTTTTCTTTAAAATATCTTGTATTGGCGGCTGCGACCTGCGACGCATTTTGGAGAGGACGCGGGGCGGCGGCGGCAGCAGTAGGTATACTAGGCGAGTTCTAACTCAGGTCCTCTGGGAGAGCGGGGCGCGGGGATATTCGTAGGCGCAAGGTCCCCGATCTCCGGTATCACTGTTTATGTAAACAGTGATAACCAGGCCCCTCTCTCTCTTCTCTCTCTCTATATTTATGTTAACATAGAACTCCGGTCGATGGATATATAAACATGATACGCGTGATGATATTCCGTTATGCGTTCCGTATTTTTTTTTTACCGCCATCACCACCCGCCGCCATCATCAGCCGCCGTCGACCACCGCCGCTGGCGCCGTCGTCACCCCACTGCCGTGCCACCATGCGACCTCGCATACACTTACCGCATATACTTACCATCTCTCTTCCCCTTATGTGTTAATCTTTCCCGCGGCGTTATAGCTCCCGTTGTATCTTCTTCTCACACGTAAAAATATTTTATCAAACTTTTATTTAAGTAGATCGAATACTTAGTACAGAAAAATGTTTATTTAGTAAAGTATGTTAAGAAACAAAGTATATTTATTTAAATTAAAAAAATTAAAAATTTACTTTAATTAAAAAAAATTTTTTTTAAATATGTATTTAAGCA
>JAANIC010004708.1:223465-240043 GCA_017607545.1 Acromyrmex charruanus
GTATACAAATATATATATATATATATATTATATATATACGAGGACAAATCAATAAGTACCCGTGTTAGCAATGAAGACGCAAACTTTTCACAAAAATTTTTTTTATTTTTCAACGTAATCCCCTTTTAGGAGGATACACTTTTACCAACGCTTCTGCCATTTTTTTTAACTCCTCAGAAAAATACGATTTGTCGAATTCTCATCAATACATATAAATGATTATCGCAAAATATTTGTTACAATCACCTTTTTCGAATTATCTTACTCAGTAGTAATAGAAAATCGCGGAGATTTTCTCGGCGGTTCTCGAAGGAATCTTCCTTACAGAGGTTTTACTTGGCGGTTTTTCACGGCGGTTTTCTACACGATAGAGAGACTCTGAGCATTAAGAGAGAGAGAGATCTCTTCTTGATAAAATCCAATAGAATTTTGCCACAATTGTAATTTTTGCGTGGCATTCGTTGTATAAGATTGATTGGCGCTTCGGATTCTTTTCTAACGATTTTCGACGTAACAGTCATGCGCGACAAAAAATCCGCGCATGGGATTGGTGGCCGCGCGTGACGTGTTAGTCGGAGCGCTGCGCTCGCGCCCGTGATTGAATTGTTCTCGAACCTTCGATAGTCCGTTGCCGTTGTCTGTGTGTGTGTGTGTGTGTGTGTATAACGAATTAATTTGAATTGAAAAAAATGACAAATTGGTAGCTTTAGCTAGAATTAAGATCGTGCTAGAGATGAATTTGCAGACTCATTTCATGCACACGTCCAACAACAATTAATGTTAATTAAACAAAAGAATTATTACTTTTTTTTACGAATTAACGATCTCAAATAGATTTTTTTAAGGAAATATAAAAATTATTTTGCAATAAAAATATTTTATAATAACGTAAGGTACGACCTCTGCACATTTAAGCTACAGAGACGCTTCTGAGTCAGAGCGTCACATGAGCGCCCGGCAGCTCGGCCGCCGAACCTCGAACGGTAGTGGGGGTAGCGCGCCGGAATCGGCCCGAAATGTGCAAATCTTTGCGAGCACTAATCTAGATGATTGTAATACCATACGATGTGGAAATATACAAAGAATTGTGCTTTGTAAAATGTATTTAAAATGTTTGACTGGTGGTCGCGACGCCAAGAAGAATTGTAAGATTTTTTAAATAAAATGTATATTATCTCACATTAATATATTTTATTTCTGCTACCCTTACCAGTAGATATTTAAATAAATATAGTAGATAGATGTTGAAAGTGGGCTAATAGTGGTTCGATAACTGTTTGAAAGTTGTTTATAGCTGTTTATAGCTGTTCAATAGATTAATTCATCAATCGTTCAATAATTAATTGCTTAATTAATAGTTTAATTGCGCTTTAATGATACGCGAAGCCCTGCAACAGTTAAAAAAATGCTAAAGTGGAATTTTTCACGCGCAACGTCTTCTCGTATACCTTTCGACTGAGATATAAACTTTTGACCAAGTCATTGTATTTTTGCCGCTGATAAAGCATTGATCTAATTATAACAGATAAAACGCTGAAGTTTTTCTATGGAATCTTTTGAATGCGTGATATACTTTTTTGGCTGAGGTATAAATTTTTGACCGAAACATTGTTCTTTTGCACGTGTTACTATATTTTTTCCGATAATGCTGAGTATTCCTTTTCGGAATGATATCATGTTATTCAATTACATCTTTACTATAAAATCTCGCACAGTCCCTGTGAGTCAGTCAGTTAATTTGTCAATCTGTTAGCCTATGTTATCAGTTAATCGGTGTATCAGTATTTCAGTTAGTCGATCATAAATGGCGAATACACAAAATTTAATTGGTGCAAACTACATATTAAATTACATTAATAATTTCATAATTGGATGTGTCTAAAATTCTTTTGTCCTTGAAAAATTTCGTTAACAAAATTACATTAATTGCATTTTTGATATCATTGACCGAAAATAGACATATAAATATCCACAAGGACCCTTCGCCGAAAATTGATCTATGTAAAAATGGCTAACCATAATTGTCTATCACATTTCGCAATCGGGAACTCGATTTCCGCAATGTGTTAACTCGCATTAATAGTTAGTGCTCGAAAGTGCAGAATAGTTACCATGCGGGGTAAATTATTATATATTTATACGTGTTGTATATATTTAGAGTTAGTATCAATAGCAGTGGAAGAAGATAATATACTAGCTACTATCCACCAAATTATAGGCGTGCAAATTTTCTAGAAAATTCAATATAGATAATAAAGAATTGTGAGTATTATGTTTTTTATTTTTGTTATTATTATTATTATTATTCACATACTTTTCCCTTTAGACATGCACCTGTCAACGAAACAAAGAATCTGTATGAAAAAATTTATAATTTGTTAACGAAAAATTGAAATAAAAGAGAAAACTGCGAAGAATTTGAGCACAAGATTCTGTAAAAAATGTAAAAAGGAGTGACATGGATGATGCAAGCAACGATGATAACGGGGATGTACATATTAGTGAACAATTATAAAAAAGAAAAAATTATTAAATACTTGTATATTCAATTTTTTTTCGTTATTTCAATTTATGTATGATACGATATAATAAATAATTAAAGCGGTATATCTCAGAGTCCACAATTAATCGTTCCTCCTTTCCATCCTTCTTCGCGACATATTAATTACGCGCGCATCATCGCGTGCCGATAGTGTCATTGCGCTCGTACCATTAAAAGTTTATTAGTAAACTACGATTGTATAATGAAGTTAAGATTACAAATTAAATTAAATTTTGTTAAATTAAAAATTATATTTAAATAAATAAATATATAATTAATTTGATAGAATAAAGAATATTTTTGTGTGCGAATAGTTGTGGAAAAGGCTCGTACCAGAGAGAGGAATAGAAAGTTGCAGAGCCAGACAGAAAGACGATACGTATAAATGGTAAGTGTGTATAAATATAAATGATTTAAATAAAATCAAATCTTAATATTCGCAATTATTCCTTCTTCCCTTCCTTTCTTCCTTCTTTCTTCGAGATATCACATTATATGCGCATCATCGCGCTCGACGATTTCACACATCGCACTATTACTATTGTGCATTAGATTCACACTCTTCGAATCATTAAATAAAAAAGAAATAAAATAAAATAAAATAAAGTAAATTACGTAAAATAATTGTATAAAAAAAATACTTTGCATGCTAGAAGAAGATGGCGACGCATAAGAGAAAAAGATAGTATAAAATGGTAAATATATATAAGTGGTAATTATAAATGGTAAATACGGCGAGCGGTTGGATCTCTCTCCGTTCCTTGCGGCGGCGGCGGACCGTGTCCAACCATTCATCCCGCGTAACGCTATCCCGACGGACCGCGACGCGGATTCCGCAACGTAATTTCCTGCTACATAATTTCCCCGCATCCAGTACCGTCATCCCCACTTATCATTGCCTCATGATGTCATCTCCCTAGCCTAACAACATCACCGCCTGTGACGTCATCCCCTTTTCCTCCTCCCTCGTGACGTCATTTCCCTAGCCTAGTGACGGCTGTATTTCAAAATTGATTGCTAGTGCTGCAGATATGTCGTCATAAAAACATGTTATCAACAGCGTTCCAATTTTAGAAAGCATGCAATTAGTAGCGAATACGCATTTCAAATTGGAACGATACTCGCTATCTTGGATGCTGTAATTGCCTCATCTCTTCAGTCATAGCAACCGCAGTAAGACGACAAAATTAGTGACGTTTTTACTCTCTCGAAGCACTGCGACAGTGTGCTACGATGATTTTTGGAAAGGTGTTGACAGTGTTGCCAGCGCTGGCGAACAATTTTGGAACACAGCCGACTATTACGTCATCCCCTCCTCCTTCCTATCTCTCCTAATGTCATCTCCTTCGATGTCATCTCCTTTGATGTTATTTCCGATGACGTCTCCCTCCTTCGTGACGTCACTCTCTCGTCTAGAGACGTCACCGCGGGACCCCCCCCCCCCTCTCCCACTCACGTCCCTCATCTCCACACCTCTTAGAGAACCTGAGTTAGAATCAGTCTGTCCACCCTACTCATATAGATATGTATAATAGAAAGACATAAGCCGACGTCGTGCATTGGACTGGTTAAACACAAACAATATTATCCTAAGTAGCAAAGTGGAGTGATTTTCATGTCGATAAATAGTGATTACTTAAACGTGATGTCTTAAACGTTATATTCCCAACAATTGATGTTTAAAAAACGTGAGTATTCTGACATAATAATAACGTCACTTTAGAGATGTCTTTGATATGTTTTTAATAGGTTGTTTTTAATCAATTATTTGAAATGTTACTGTAACACTATTATGTCGTATACTGTAACACTATTATTTTATGTCACCTTATTATCTGCAATATTATTAATATGTCATTTGACACATTACTCCTCTAAGATGAATATGATTCGAGTTTATATTTTAAAGTATTATTAAAAATATATTTTTCTCACATCGAAGGAGTGTTGCAACCGTTGTGTTTTATGAGTTCCTCTAGTTCCTCACATATGGTCTTACAAAGATATTATTGCAAAATGTATATACTTTTACCAATAACCGTGGATAAAGAGTGGATATCTTTTCTTATAATACATTCATTATTATCAGTCTGAAATTATTATGTTCTTTATTTTTATTATGTTCCGTTGTAATATGATCCTTATGTGTTTTGTTGTAATATGTAATGTATGTATGCTTCGTTCTCATATAAAGTAAATGTATCAAAATTATTTTTTATAAATAAATATAAGTAAAGTTAACATACACCATATGTTTATTGTTAAAAAAAATACCGAAATCTTTTACGTCCAAATAGAGCTAAATAAGAGTGTTCTGGGAGTGTCATGACACGTACCGCTGTACGCGCGTATTCGCGTATCGAAAAATTCGACCGATATCGCTGATGTTCCATTTTAACATCCTCGATTGGAACATCAGCGATTTATCGAATTTTGATACACAAATACGCGCATACAGCGATACGCATAATCAGCACTGTGACACGCCATTTTTACGTTTTCTTATAAGGTCATTTTCACATTTTATTGGCGTTGATACTTCGAGAGAAGAAAAGGGACGTTGAATAAACTCACTTAAGAGTTAAAATTTACGCACAGTTTAATATAACTCAAAAGACTTTCTTTACATGCGATCAAAAAGGCGGGCTCTTTCTTACAGGAGATAAGATGACGGAAGCTTCGAGAATCAAAAAAGAACCGAACCTATGAATCGAATAGATAGCGCGATAATAAGATACAGAGTGACGCGCTCGCGAACGCTGCCATATACAAAAATGGAGGAACAAAAAATAGATACATAGATATATGATTCTAGTAAAATACGCATGCGCGGTAAAATTAAATGCAAATAGAGACAAAATTTACGGATTTCCACATTCCCCTTCAAATTTTGGTCTTTAACAGATTAATGACTCCAATTTTTCTTCGAATGCCGTTGCCAGTGGCTTCGTTAGTAGCCGGGACAACCTTGCTGATATAGGCAAGGTTGTTCTGGCTTTTAATGTACTTCAGGCTTTTAACGTACTTATACTTCTCCTTTTCTTATATCTTGTCTCACCGAGTGATATCTTATGTCTATCGACTTTCCTCTTCTTGACTCAGTGTTTGATGCTGCAGCAATAACATATTGTCCTTGTACATATCATAGCCTTCTACATCCAGATTGAAGAATAAAGTCTATATGTAGTCTCGTCCTTCTCTGATGGCTTCACTTAGTGCAATATACTCTGCTTCATATGAGAATAAAACAACAACGGATTGTTTGCAGCTTCTTCATTGAACGATATTTCCACAGACCATGAAATAGTAGCTTGTAGTTTTTTCTATCCTCTATGCCTCCATGTCGCGTCAGCATATCTGTATAGGCCTTCACTTTCGTTCTTGGCGAACAAGTCCATAGTCTACTGTCCCACTGAGGTATCTGATGATTCTCTTTATTTCTACGCTCTTCAGTGGGGTTTTTCTGCTTACTCCGTATATGATATCTGGTCGAGTGTGTTGACTTATGTACAGTATATTTCCTAATGAGTTTTCTGTATCTAGTTTTATATAAATAATGATAAATATGGCTCTAAAGATAAATCTAATGTAAAAAAAAGGAAACAAAAATTGCCACTTAAAAGCCAATGCTGTTAACGGTGCGCAAAGAATTTTTTATTAATATTTAATAACCGTGCATATACGTATATTTCAACCAACGATTTAAGTCCTTAATGCAATTACAAAAATACAAGCTATTACATAAATATACCGAATGACAGCGAATGAGATGTCCTATAGTTACATGTGAACAACGCATGATATGTTGCATAATGATCATCTATTATTGCAGAAGTCAGAATTGCGAACAAGAAAAAGTCCATAATTAAGGAGTATTATAACAGTGGTCGATTGTTAGATAAACCATGTATAAATGCCAGTCATTATACAATTAATATGTATAGAAAATAGGCTGGTATACATGCACGCAATAATTAATAAGTCAAGGCTTTTTTAAACGAACAATTATAGTTATTCATAAAATAAAAATCGTTTTTTAATTAAATAAGTACAATGCAATAAAGGTTTCTCAAACATTTTATCTTACAAAGTCTTCCTCAGTGAAATATATAACAACATTTTTAAATAACCCCTTACAAAGTCAACGAATTTATAATAATACAATAATAAAAATTATCGCCCTAGGCTAATCTTACATACTTATTTCTTCATTTAGGTGTTACAAATCGAAATAGATATCTAATTAGAAGTTTGAAGTCCGAATTATAAAAGTATTTTACTAATCGGTTGTTATCAAAAATCCAGCTCAGTCAACGATTTTATAAAAAATATACGACAGATCGAGATTTCCTTTAACGACTATCTTATTAATTTATACAGAATAATCTATTGAATTAAAATCAATAACAATAAAATGTGTCATCGTGTATAATAAAACAGCTCTTGCTTGTCAGACATTTTAAAGTGAAGTCCACATTCGACATAACTCAATTCTTTATACTTCACATTATTCAATTTTAATTTATATATTACACTCAGTTGTTATAATATTTCATATTATGTATATTACATTATGCATATTTAACACAACGCTATTTTATATTGAGTACCATTGGCGCTCGTTTTTCATATCATCGTTTATTTGAATAGTTTTAGATTAATATGAAATGTCCTACTAACGACACATCGGTTGAAGGCATCTTAATTGTATAATGACTAGCGTTTATACATTGATTTATTTAACAACTGACCACTGTTATAATATTCCTTATGGACTTTTTCTTGTTTGCAACTTTGACTTCTGCAATAACTAGATGACCATTGCGCAAGATATCATGCGCTGTTCGCACGTAACTATAGGACATTCACTGTCATTCGATATATTTATATATTAGAAACAGCTTGTATTTTTATAATTGCATTGATAAGGACTTAAATTGTTGGTCAAAACGTACATATTCACGGTTATCAAATAGTAATAAAAATTTCTTTGCACACTGTTAACCGCGTTGGTTCTTAAGTGACAATTTTTGTTTCTTTTTTTTTACACTAATTTTATGTGCTTTATTCGTTGGAGAGTAGTCCGGTGAATTAATATATTTTGTGTTAGGCTTTGGAGTGTTTCTTAATGTCGCCATTTCCAGTCCGCTAAACTTCAAGAGTTTCTTTATGTGGCTCCTTTGACAAATGGTGATGTAGTCCTGCATTCGATTAATTTCCATTCCAATAAATCACTTGACTTCAGTCTCTTTTATTTTATAGCACTGCTTGATTTTTCGTTTTTCATTTTTCATGTTTGCATTTGCTGTCGAAGCTATTATTATATCGTCCACGTAGTTAAATACGTATGTGATTTTGTTACTATCTGGATCATTACTTCGGTACAAACATGTATCTACCTCTGAGTATAAAAAATTTGTTTTTCTTCATGAATAATTCGAATTCTGCAATCCATGCCTGTGATGCTTCTCTAAGACCATATTGCTTTACGTGCTTAGCTTGTAGAGCCTTCCCTCCTCCGGAAATGCTTTCGGTATTGTCATGTATATCTTTTCGTTTAGATGACTGTTCAAGTACGGAAGTAGTAGAAAACAACGGTCAATCATTTATTAAAAAAGCAAAAACGAGAGCATTTATGCGCATCAAGTTCAACAGCAATGAAAATCTTTCTAGCAATTGTTGCCAACAGACAGCTCAAACTGGAAGAGTTCAATATTAAAGCTGCTCTCGTTTTTGCTTTGCTTGCATTCTCTTGCGACTAGTGCTTTCTTCTTGCTTTCTTGATCGTTTCTCCTTCTGGATCTAATTTTGTTTTGAATTTCTATACAGTATCATTACATGATTAGCCGTTGTCTTCTGACATTTCCCATGTTTGATTTTCAAGTATGTTATCTATTTTGTCGTTGACGCATTTTTCCATCCGCTTTTCAGTGCTTCATCATATGTTAGATCTTTCTCGTTTAGTTTTTCGACTTCTGTCAAGTACACGCGATAGTCTCCATATCTTTCTGGTGGTGCTCTGTTGCGTTGCAGTAATATTCTTTTTTCGATCTATTTTGTTTCATCTGGCTCATCTTTCTTCTTGCTGCTTTCATCTTTGTCATTATCTTTCTCTCTTTCCGTGTCCGACCTATTGTGATTGTCATCCTTCGCATGTCTCTCATTTTCTTTGTTAGGTTCAATTTCTATCGCTGTCTTACGTGTGCTTTCCTTTTTGTCAGACTCTATGAACTTAATATAATCGCGTATATACTCTTCCACTTAGAGAATCGAATAATTTATATCCGGTGTTCGTTATTCCAACAAATTTTATCTTTTTAGTCTTGCTATCGAATCGATTTCTGAACTGTTTCTCAATATGATTATATGCCTCACATCCGAAGATTTTTATTCTTGCGTAGTCCACTCCAAGCTTGACTTTGACCGCAGGAACTTCATTATTTATCGCCTTGCTTGGTATGCGATTTAGGTAAGCGATGCACATGACCGCGTATGACCATAGATACATCGAGGATCATTGCCCTTGCCATTTCAGTTATCGTCCTATTCGCGCGCTCAGCTACGCCGTTCAACGCATGCGAGTATGCAGGTGTTACCTTGAATTCCGTTTCCTTGAATATCTTTCTCAACGTGTTATTCACGAACGCAGTACCTGCGTCGCATTATTAATACGGTCAAATTAGACATTTAAGTAGGAAAGTGAAGCGTAACGCAAAATTTTTTTTTCTTTGTGTAGGGGGTGTCTAGAAAAGCTTATTTTCGAGTTGTCGTATCATGAGACCTTGAGCTTTTTTAAGAGGGGAGGGGGGAAGGAAAAAAATGGTTTTTTCGCTATAACTCTGCGAATTTTGGACCAAATTAAACGAGTAACCGCGCGTTTTGTAGCTTTTTTCAAGCTCTATAATTTTGCTATAGATGATCCCCCACCTAAAATCAATATTTTTCGAGTTTATGCAGTTTGAAGGGGGGGAAAAATGCAATTTTTATGGTTTGTCGCAATAATCTCGTTTCGGTGAAAAGATACAATTTTTTGACCTGAGAGAAAGTTGTAGAGCTTGAAAAGACGAAGAAAATGAGCCGTGACTCGATTCGATTAGTCAAAAATTGACCATAGAAGGCAGGCTCCCCGTCCGCCGATTCCGCCGCGGCACGAAATGGCAGCAACGGCGGAGGCGCGCATCGGGCCGAGTTCGGCACGTTTTCCGCTTCTGTCTTTTTTCTGACACATGCAATCGAAAAATGACTAATATGAAACTTGTAGAGTATGAAAATACCTACCTTTAGCTGCATATTGCTTCGAAATTAATTGAAAATTGCGGACAGTAGAGAGGCCGAAAGTCATACGATGTACCGAAATATTCATTTTAATTTATAAGAAATCATTCGTTGACTCATCCCAATCAAGCTTGAATCGCCAGAGGTCCTGCATAATGGACTTGGCGAGTAATATGACTGGACCTAGCAGCCCCAGTGGGTCAAAAATAAGCGATATGCGTGATAAAATGCTACGTTTGGTAGACGTCTCTCCAGAGGAGGCAGATTATTGATGGACGAATACTTGAATACGTCATCTTGGCAATCCCATGCAATGCCTAACGCCTTCTTCTCGGAGTTCTTGTCTGACGCTCAGGTGAATTCTCTTGGCTCGCTGAAGTTTTGATCCTGGAGGGCAAGAGCATTGGATGCCCATTTTCTGAGCTCGAATTTTCCGTCCTGCAACAATGCCGTGATCTCCTTCTTGATGGCGAGAGCTTCATCTATTGAGTCGGCCCCGGTGACGAGATCATCCACATAGAAATCTCTCAATGCTATTTGTGACGCCCTCGGATAGCACTCCGCACTGTCCTCCGCCAACTTTCTCAGGGCTCTAATAGCCAAGAATGATACAGATGATGTACCATAAGTGATAGTGAGTAATTCGAAAGTCTTGATGGGCTCATCTGGTGACTCTCGCCAGAAAATACGCTGCAATGGTGCCTGAGTTGAATCGACCAGAACCTGCCGATACATCTTGGCTATATCGGCTGTGAGAGCGATTTTGAATGTTCGGAATCTGGCCAAAATGGAAAAGAGATCCTCTTATAGTGTGGGCCCCACTCTCAATGCGTCATTTAAAGATAGTCCGGTCGTGGTCTGGCATGAGCCATCAAATACCACCCGGAACTTGGTAGTGGAACTCGTTTCATTTNTATATGGCTCTGATATATCTTCCGAACTTATTCTCATATCTATGTTTGAACTCTTCTAGTTTGAACTCGACTGTCTCGCTGTTACACCTCATTGGATACACGGCGGTGAAATGTAAGTAATCATCCACAATCATTAAACAGTATTTTCCTCTGCCTATGCTTATTGGGCTTATGGGTCCGCAGAGATCGATGTGAATTTTATCGAGTACTTGTCTTGCTCTCGGTCTCATTTTTATATGGAGTTGCTTGCTCACTTTTGCCTCGATGCATGTTTTGCATACTTGATCTGGCTTTATCATATAGGAGTGTCCTAGACATCGGTGCTAAATTACTGGATCACTGGTTAGTGCTAGACTAGTAGTTATCCATCCCCTTTGATGACTTCTCGAATGTGATATTATACAGGCTGTTTCCAAGAGTCTGCACGATCAGTTTCCTATATATGTCCAGATTTAAACTCCACTTGGAATCCGTTGGCTTCTAATCGCTTGAAAGAGAGAAGATTGAATTTTAATTCATTAGCGCATAGTACGTCAGTTAGTTAAATTAACCGACCTTTGTAATATAGATCTATGTCAGCTATCGTGTATACCGTGATCTGCCTTTGCCACCCTAATTATAATCGGTTCCTTTAATTCTCTTCGGTTATGGATTAGAGCAAACAGTTCATGTCTAATCATAACCTGTGATGACTTGCACCGGAATCGAATTCAAATTGTATATTTTTGTCATCCACGTTATCATATGTTGCTTCCACCTCTGAACAGAAAGACGTCACGACATCTTCTTCTTCATCGTAGTTTGCCTGGATCACTTTTGCTCTGCCGTTCGAATTATCCTTGTTCCGTCGTGAGTGACCGAATTTATCCTTCTGTCTTTGCTACTCGTCGCGTGTGGTTCCTTGTTTTTCCGTCTTACTCCTCTCGTTGTACTCGGATGTTTCTCAATAGCTATGTTTTCTGTCGTGATTGATACCTTGCTTATAATGACATATTCTCTTGATGTAGCCTGTCTTGTCACAGTTGTTGTACGTCAGGAATGTCACCTCTCGTCCTTGATTTGACGTCTGTCTCTTCTTTAGTTTCATTTTCTCGTCTAGGAGTTGGCTTTTAACGAATTCCGCCGAAATGTTGCTGTCTTTAGCTGCCATAGTTTCGATCGCAATAGTTACGCTGTTAAATTCTGTTGGCATCAACATAAGAAGTTGAGTGATTTTTTCTTCTTTAGTTACCGTAAGACCACCGGCTTCCACTATCGCAGCTGTCAAATTTTGTCATAAACGTCGAGAGGTTATCGCGCATCTCGTACTTTAACGAATTAAATTCACGACGTGCATACAGCCTTCCTAGAGCGCCCGTTTCCCAAAGCAGTCCTTTATTATTTATTGCTTGCTTGTACGTTTAATTAGCCGCAAGTATTCATCACCGACCATTTGTACGATGATCGACATACCGACCTTCTCATTTTTTCTCGAATGTGCTGCGTGTTTTTGCTGGGGATTCTTCCGTCAGAACCTTGCTTATCTATTTTCTGTCAAATAATGCCTTGATATGTATATGGCTTTCAAAGTTTTTCGTTAACTTCTCTATGGATGACTTGCATCCTGAACAATTCGTCTGGGCCTATAACTTATTGGCGTTGATACTTCGAGAGAAGGAAAGGGACGTTGAATAAACTCACTCAAACAGTTAATCACGCACAGTTTAATATAACTCAAAAGACTTTCTTTGAACATACGATCCAAAAGGCTTTCTCTTACAGAAGATAAGATGACAGAAATTTCGAGAATCAAAAGAGAACCGAAACTATGAATCGAATAAATAGCGCGATAGTAAGATACAGAGTGACACGCTCGCAAACGCTGCCATATACAAAAATAAAGGAACAAAAAATAGATACATAGATATATGATTCTGGTAAATTATGCGTAGTAAAATTAAATGCGAATAGAGACAATATTTGCGGATTTCTACAATAATATTGGGTATGGGAATAAGTTTCCGCCCTTTTTAAATGAAAAAGATGTGTTTATTTAAATAAATCTATATAAGTGAGTTTATTCAAAGTATATTCCTTCGGGAGCGACAACTTTCTCCCACCTTTCCGGTAATAAACGGATTCCTTCGAATGAAAAAATCTGGTTCTTTTGAAGCGATCCATTCATCAAGCCATTTTTTGATACCTTCATAAGAATTGAATCGTTCTCCAGAAAGGGCCGACTGCATTGATCGGAACAAATGGAAATCTGAAGGGGCAATGTCCGATGAATACGGCGGGTGGGGCAGAATTTCCCACTTTACTCCTTCCAAGTATTTCTTGATCGGTTTTGCAACGTGTGGCCTAGCGTTGTCATGTAACAGAATCAGCTTGTTGTGCCTATTGTCCCATTCCGGTCGCTTTTCTTTCAAAGCTTAGTTTAAACGTATCAGTTCTAGCTGATAACGATCGCCAGTGATGGTTTCGGATGGTTGAGCAGCTCATAATATATAATACTTCTTTGATCCCACCAGATGAATAACATAATCTTCGAAGCATGGATATTTCGTTTTGGCGTTGATGGACCTGGTTCACCTGGCATCACCCATGCCTTCAAGCGTTTAGGGTTATCGTAGTAGATCCATTTTTCATCGCCAGTTACGATACGATGTAGAAAACCCTTCCTTTGTTGTCATTGACGAAGCATCTCGCAGATGACCAAACGTCTTTCCATGTCTCTCTCTTTCAATTTGCATGGCACCCAATTTCCTTCTTTTTGCACCATTCCCATTGCGTGTAGACGTTTTCCAACAGTGGATCTATCAACATTTAATTCTTTTGCCAACCTATCGAGCGATAAACACGAATCATCTTCGAGTAATGCTTGCAATTCTGCATCTTCAAATTTTTTCGGTGCACCTTCGCGTTCTTTGTCATGCACGTCAAAATCACCAGTGTTGAATCGCCAAAACCATTCTTTACAACTAGTTTTCGATGAAGCATGCTCACCGTAAATATCTACGAGCAAACGATGCGTTTCCGCAGCACTTTTCTTTAAAATAAAATAATGGAGTAAAACTTCCCGCAAATGTTGCTTTTTTGGAATAAATTCCGACATCTTCAACGCAAAAAAAGTTACTCTTTGTTACGCTTCGAACGAATGCCACCTATTGGGCTCAAAAGTTTGGACACACACCTTTCAAAAACATGTCTTGCCGTTCTATCAAACACACGAGCAATGCTACTAATGACATCTTTCTGCAATGGGCAGAAACTTATTCCCATACCCAATAACATCTATGAGCTGTGATTTATTTCGGTCATTTTTATATCATTTTTACATTATAATGAAAGGATAATTAACGTCACGACTGACCAAACATTGATGTGAATATCATGTAACGCTGTTGGAGCTGCTGCTTGGGATACGCACGAGCATTCTGCACGCACAGCTGATTCCTGAGTAAATATATATTGTTCAAAAATGGGTTTCATTAAAAGATCATTTAAAATAATTTAAATTTTCTATTTAGATGATATTTTATTATTGTTCATTTTTTACAAAATAAAATAGATTTTAATATATAATTTGTTCAATGTAGGTTCAACGTTACAGTAACATTAACAATGTAGAAGAATTAATATGGATAAAACATTGATATTTTAACATTCAATATTACAACATTTTAGCAATATTCTTTCAATGTTCTGTTCTGTATGGAATATATACAACCTCGTGTGCGTATTTCCTCATTCATATGATCCGGCATACTCCTTAATAAAGACATGCGCGCGTACACACGCATAAAACACTCGCGCGCGCGCACACACGCACGCATATGTACACGTACATATACACAAATATACAATGACATTTCGACCAGTCAAACTCTATACAGTTTATATTAAGAAGAATTACAATCATAATTTGAGCTAATGACAGCAATATCTTAAATTCAGAATAATTTAGCAAAAAGTTATCGTATCGAGCTCGATAAAAAAAAGATTTAAAGATGAAATTTTATTTTTTCAAGTACCGTATTAAGCCGCGATGTCTGACTTACACCATGCATTATCGCGAACTTGGACTTTTGATTATTAATTTCTCACTTTGTCATCTGCTGTTTTGAAAATAATAGCCCATTATAATTTTCATTCGAAAAGCAGATATTTTATTTTGCATTTTTAGACATATTTTTATCTCTATTATTTACCAAGTTAGGATCATTTGAAATTAGTAAATATGTAGTTTAGGGAAGCCCCCCCTACCCTCCATTAATCTTGACCTTGACATATGTTATAAAGATCATGACTCTGAGTGACTTTGAGAAAGTTTTAACTGTCGGACGTCACCTTGACAACATATGTCAAGATCAAGGTCATTGGGGGAGGGAGGTTCTACACATTTATATGCATCCAGAAAAAACTACATATTTATATGCATCCAGAAAAAACTTTCTTCGATTCAAAGAAATTTTCTTCGATTCAAAGAAAGTTTCTTTGCTACACGGTTAAAGAAAAAATTTCTTTGATTTAGACGTTACTTGTTTGATTTGAATATAATTTTAATAATAATATAATTTAGATACAGAACAATCATTAATGAAAAGAAGAATTGCAGAAATGATACATATAAAAGACCAAACTATTGGTATTAATAAACAAAGTGACACGGAAGGTTTGCCTGATGTTTATTTTCCTCTTCTAAAGAAAAATCTCTCTCGCACTTGATGAATGGTTCTAGAACTTTCCTAATTGTTGACTCATATATATAAATAGCGGTGAATGTACGATACGACTAAGAACATCACATAATGTCACGACAAATTTCTATCTGTGTATTGTTTGTTTTTGTGTTTCAACTTTATAATTCTGCTGTAAAACAGGTAATGACTCCTTGTTTTTTAGTCTGATCAAAAAAAAAATCAACGTTTCAATAATTTATTTTAAATTAGAATTTGGAAATTCTGGTTCTACACGGTGCATATATGACTTCGGACGTAGACGAAATAGCGTCGATTAGAAATAGAACATGTTTTTATATGTATAACACACGACGATTGAAATTTATTTTAATTTGATGCTTTCAAGAATATTCGGACATTTATAACACACGACGTTTGATTTGTATTATACCAATGTGATGTAACAAGGCGTTTATAGATTTTTATTTGTTTACTGAAGATGGCCAGATTGTGGCCGAAACGTTTAACATTATTATTTGTATTGTAATAATTTTGTTGCAATAATAATGAAATAGCACACTTAACAACTTGTGTTTGTGGTTTTTTATGCTCTTTATTTTAGAAATTTGAATTTATAACCACTTTCGTTTTGTTGTTTTTTATGTTTTTATAATTTTAATAAAATAAATAAATTTTTTATTTGATTTGAAAAAATAACTTTAAATAATTTTAAATCAAAGAAATAACGTTTAAACCAAAAAAATTGTTTTTAACTTTATAACAAAGAAACATTTCTATGAATTGAAGAAACTTTTTTCTGGGTGTATAATGAATAAATGGAACGTAAATAAATTTACTTCATTAGAAATATATGTACATCATTTGATAATTTATATTATTTAATATATCTTATTTAATATAATATAATATAGGACTATATATATGAATACACAAACTATAGAAATCAATGCCTTAAACAATCTAACTGGATTTTGCTTATATGATTTTATTTGAATAGGGTGTCCCATTTTAATCCCCCACCCGAAATATTTTGAAAAGTAAATGTTTTAGAGAAAAATGTTTCAAACAAAAGTTGTTCAGGACAAAGGGGGCAGTCATTGTACATTATTGGTTCTAACCTTGAGGTCAATGTTCAAGGTTATTTGAAGGTGACATTGATTTTTTT
>JAANIC010004708.1:240385-364725 GCA_017607545.1 Acromyrmex charruanus
TGTGTGTGTGTGTGTGTGTGTGTGTGTGTGTGTGTGTCCGGCCAACAAAGGCAAGATTAAAGAATCAATCCAGCCAACAAAGGCAAGATATAGGAGTAGCATTTGTGTCGAGACCTCCTTACAGTTCATATTCTATTTGAAATGTTCAAATGCCGCTCCATTAACTTGAATGCACTGGTTAATTCTATTGCTGAACGACTCTCTCACACTTCGAAGAATGTCCGGTGTAATATCCTGACATGCTCTTCGTATCCTGACTTTAATGTCCTCTACCGTTGTCGGTTCTGTTGCATAGACCTTCTCCTTTAGGTAACCCCAAAGAAAAAAGTCTAACGGTGTCAAGTCTGGTGATCGTGGAGGCCAAATCTGAATATTACTGCCCAAGCCAATCCACCTGTTCGGAAATTGCTCATTTAAGTACTCTTTAACTAGTCTTGATCGATGAGCGGGTGCCCCATCCTGCTGAAACCACATTCTTCGACATGTATTGCCCGGTACATTCCTTAAAAGGAGTGGCAATTCATTTTGTAGGAAATTTAAATAATTAGCTCCATTTAAATGCTCTTCGAAGAAAAATGGCCCTACAATGTAGTCAGCCACAATACCGGCCCAGACGTTAATAGACCATTGTCGCTGAAATTCTCTATGTCGTTTCCAATGAGGATTGATATCAGAATAATAGTGACAATTATGTCTATTAACGTCACCTCTGTTTGTAAATGTGGCTTCATCGCTGAATAGAACCTGTTCAACAAATGCAGGATTTGCATCTATCTGACCTTGCATCCAGTTGCAGAATCCTAGACGACGTGGGAAATCACCCTCTTCCAATTTCAGTGTCATATGGATATGATAAGGGTGAAATTTGTTTGATTTGAAAATTCGGTTTGCCGTTGACTTCGGTATACCGTGGTCTTTTTCAATTTCTCTCGTAGAAATTTGAGGATTTACAGTTGCAGCAGCCAAAACTGTTACTGACTTACCTTCATCAGCACCTTTTTTTTTACGCACTCGTTTTAAATTACCTTGCTCGGCTCTTATGCAAAGTCTTTGCATTGTCCTCCTATCAGGGTGCCGCCTATTTGGAAATTTCTGGGCGTATAGACGCTCGGCTAGAGAATAATTACTCCTAGCTTCTCCAATAATCTTAATCATGTCCACAATTTCATTTGGCAAATAATCAGACATGATTGTATTTGCAAAAAAAGAAACTAAAGAAATTTTATTTGCAAAGTTAAGAATACTGTGCGGAACTGTTTCCAATATGTAATTTCTCGCTCTTTCCGAATCCGGTGTTAAAAATAGGACTTTCCATTTAAAAAAATCAATGTCACCTTCAAATAACCTTGAACATTGACCTCAAGGTATAAATTTCCTACAAAATGAATTGCCACTCCTTTTAAGGAATGTACCGGGCAATACATGTCGAAGAATGTGGTTTCAGCAGGATGGGGCACCCGCTCATCGATCAAGACTAGTTAAAGAGTACTTAAATGAGCAATTTCCGAACAGGTGGATTGGCTTGGGCAGTAATATTCAGATTTGGCCTCCACGATCACCAGACTTGACACCGTTAGACTTTTTTCTTTGGGGTTACCTAAAGGAGAAGGTCTATGCAACAGAACCGACAACGGTAGAGGACATTAAAGTCAGGATACGAAGAGCATGTCAGGATATTACACCGGACATTCTTCGAAGTGTGAGAGAGTCGTTCAGCAATAGAATTAACCAGTGCATTCAGGTTAATGGAGCGGCATTTGAACATTTCAAATAGAATATGAACTGTAAGGAGGTCTCGACACAAATGCTACTCCTATATCTTGCCTTTGTTGGCTGGATTGATTCTTTAATCTTGCCTTTGTTGGCCGGACACACACACACACACACACACACACACACACACACACACACACACACAAACAGGTGACGGCAAGGGGAACCACCTGATCAAAGCACCCCGAAGACATGCAAATCCGACTGTGCGACCTCCGCGGGGTGCATGTTGGATGACGCTAACGCCAGCGGTATGCAGACTTTTCGAATTAAAAGCCTTTCATCCCGGATTGGTATTCGTCTTGACCTTAAAAATTGCCCTCAAGGTCAAAATGGTAAAAGTTCGTCGGCACCAAGTCCTACCCAAATATTTGTTTGCCCATGAATCTAAAGTTAAAAGAAAAGCTTCCGGACGATTCATTTGACCTTCTGAAGGTCACATCAGCAAATTATAAAGTACCATTTTGGACGCAAAATTTCTCGCTCTTTCCGAATCCGGTGTTAAAAATAGGACTTTCCATTTAAAAAAATCAATGTCACCTTCAAATAACCTTGAACATTGACCTCAAGGTTAGAACCAATAATGTACAATGACTGCCCCCTTTGTCCTGAACAACTTTTGTTTGAAACATTTTTCTCTAAAACATTTACTTTTCAAAATATTTCGAGTGGGGGATTAAAATGGGACATGTATATACTACGTATGTTGTTCTTTGAAATACGCGCTAAAATGATTTTTCGGTTTTAAAACGCTAATGCTACTAAACTATCGCAATAACATCACGAGTTAAATTGACTAGCAATTTAACAATTTGATGCTTTTTCGCATCTTCGAACGATCTTAATAATGCTGACTGACATATTAAAATCTGTAAATAATTAATTCCTAATGCGAAAAATATTATCTCAGATGGGAGTCGATCTAGCTAGATCTTGAATGCTTATATAATTCTGTGTGAATTTATATACTATACATGTAGTCCTTTTAAACGCGTGCCAAAATAATTTTTCGATCTTGAAATGCTAAATCTGCTTAACCTGTCACTCAGCATTATTAAGGGGTTAAACCTAGCCGACAGTCAAAAATTTGAAGGTTTTTTGGGAATTTTTTATGACTTCCCTAATTAAGCGATCAATTTGAAATTTTCAAGGCTTAGTGTACATATCTTTAAGTGCAAACACGAATTTTTTTATTGTGATTTTTTTAGGCAAGCAGTAGAAGTGTCCAATCTTCATGTCTGGAACAAAATAAAAAATTTTTTTATAATCTACACTAGTATAGCTACTGAAGTACACAAGATTATTAAGAAATATTGAATTTTGAAAATTTGGTAGCAGTTTAAAAAAAAATCGATTTTACGAAATTTTCAAAATTCAATATTTCTTAATAATCTTGTGTACTTCAGTAGCTATACTAGTGTAGATTATAAAAAAATTTTTTATTTTGTTCCAGACATGAAGATTGGACACTTCTACTGCTTGCCTAAAAAAATCACGTCTATTTGTTGCAACCTGCCAAGCGGCCATTTTGTATTAAAAATCAATAAAAAAATTCGTGTTTGCACTTAAAGATATGTACAATAAGCCCTGAAAATTTCAAATTGATCGCTTAATTAGGGAAGTCATAAAAAATTCCCAAAAAACCTTCAAATTTTTGGCTGTCGGCTAGGTTTAACCCCTTAAGATCATTCGAAAATGCGAAAAAACATCAAATGGTAAATATACCGAATAGGAAATCCCCCTCCCATGACCTTGACCTTGACATACATAGTCAGTAATGAGTAACCTTCAATAGGTTTTAGTTATCGCTCGTTATTCGTTAAAAAATTATTAAGAAAAGAGAGTTTAAAAAAATAACATCTTCTCTTAAAGCAGAGAGTTGTTGTTCTAAATAATAATACATGGAACAAAAATTCTCTGCTTTAAAATAGTAATTCTTTGCTGCTTTAAAAACAAAAATTTTCTTTGAAAACGTTATCTTCTTTATAATTTTTTTTCATAATAACGCACAGAGACGCACAACTTTCCACGCGAAGTGATTTGTATGATTTTCACGCAAAGTAAACTTGTTTATTTTGAATTCTTTAGTCAGATGTGACGTTCTCTCGGAGTTACATTTGCTGCTGAAGGTACACAGCTGTTGAAGAATTTCTGTTCAACACGCATTTACACGAGTTTCTATGACATATAATGTTGATCGTTTATGGTATTATTTATACAAGAAAAGAGTAATTCACAATGAGATTAAGTGTCCAAATTGTAAAAATTTATTAATATCTAACAGTGCTGAAAAATAAAATATTACATTCAACTACAAAATATTATGAAACCTTTAAAAATCAAAAACGACAAAAGTTAACGTAACTTCAAAATAAATATATTTTATAGATATATATTAGGTGTTGGAATTAATTCCGTAGCGTTTTTTTAATGAAAGAATGTTATTTATTTCACATGAGCATTAAAAAATACATTAATGAAAGTACTTTCCATCACTTTCTACTACTTTTGACCATCTTTCTGGCAGTACATGAATCCCGCGTCGGAAAAACGACATGTCTTTTGAGGCTATCCAAGAATCGATCCATTTTTGAGCTTCTTCGTAAGAATGAAAGCGCCGGTCAGCTAGGCCATGTGCCATCGAACGGAATAGGTGAAAATCGGAAGGAGCTATGTCAGGTGAATACAGCGGGTGGGGTAGAACTTCCCATTTAAGCGTTTCCAGGTAGGTTTTTACTGGTTTTGCAACATGAGGCCGAGCGTTGTCATGTAACAAAATCACTTTGTCATGTCTTTGCGCGTATAGCGGCCGTTTTTCTTTTAAGGCTCGACTCAAACGCATCAATTGAAGTCGATAGCGATCCCCCGTGATAGTCTCGTTCGGTTTAAGCAGTTCATAATAAATTACACCCTGCTGATCCCACCAAATACAGAGAAGAAGCTTCGAGCCATGGATATTTGGTTTTGCGGACGATGTGGATGCATGGCCGGGCTTACCCCACGATTTTCTACGCTTTGGATTATCGTAGTGTATCCACTTTTCATCGCCAGTCACGATACGGTGCAAAAAACCTTTTCTTTTCTGCCGTTGAAGCAGTAGTTCACACGTGCCAAAACGTCGTTCGACGTCTCTCGGCTTCAATTCATACGGCACCCAATGTCCTTGCTTCTGGATCATTCCTAACCCTTTTAAACGTTTTGAAACAGTTGACTCATCAACTTGTAATATTTTTCCAAGTTCTGATAGCGTCTGAGATGGGTCTTCATCGAGTAATTGCTCTAATTCTTTGTCTTCAAATTTTTTCGGTGCGCCAGAACGTTCTTTATCCTCAAGTTCAAAATCATTATTTTTGAAGCGTCGAAACCAGTCTCTGCATGTCGTATCCGACAGAGCATTGTCACCATAAGTCTGAACAAGAATTCTATGCGCTTCAGCTGCAGATTTCTTTTGAATAAAGTAGTGTAATAAAATTCCCCGCAAATACACTTTATTCGGCACAAATTTTGACATATTCAATGAATTATACAGTGTTGTTATTTATGATTTCAAGAAAGGTTATGTACGGCAAATGACGTCCTATGATAGATGTTTACAATGTATACAGAACTATAGGTAACAACGAAATAGTGTACTGCTTGTGCTATCTCTTGTAAAACGCTACGAATTAATTCCAACACCTAATAGTTTGAAACGAGCACGCATGGACATTTCAAAGTATGTCGATTTATCGCTTACTTGATCATGATTCGAATACTTCGTCAGCAATTTATTAAGAGTGAATTACGAATGAATAATAATATTGTTGATAAAACAAATTTTTGCCGAGAAGTATGTAATATTTTGTTTATATGTTTTGTTTATATATTTCTATTAATTTAGAGTATATTACAATAATATATATCTAGTATATATATATTTATTTAATGTATATTAATGTATATTAATATATTTAGTTAATGTATATTAAATTAACTATAGTTACTTCAACAATGGATTTTGAAAAGACCAAAGCCAATTAGCGGAAATGATAGAATTGTAAAAATTGATGAGACCAAAATTGGGAAAAGAAAATAAAATATTGGTCGTATAATTAAAGAACAGGATTATTGGTGGTATCGAACGATTTACTAACAATATTTTTATCATGCCTGTACAAGATCGGTGTAGTGAAATTTTTCTACCAATCATTCGAGAACATGTTGCAATGTTTAAATATTTATACGAATAAGTGGCGTGTATATAATGATTTAGATAATGACTATACTAATTATAAACATTATACTGTTAATCAATCAATTAATTTTCAGGATCCAGAAATTCTGTTCATACTCAGAACGAATATAGAAAGAATATAGAGAAATGTGCAAGCAAATATTTCTCACTATAGAATACGCGATTACCATTTCATACATTGTCGGATATATATTTAAAAGAATATATGATTATGATAAAAAAATTCAGCTTTTTTCGAAATTATGAATCAAATGTACGCTGGATAATGTAAATGTTAATTAAAAGTATTGTTTTGTATATATTTTGACTTGTTGTTCTAATTAAATATTACCGACATTACTAAACATACAAAGCGACTTTCGAAGTCGTGACTCTGAATGATCTCCAATAGGACACGTCCGTGAAAGTCGTACGCCCCTAAGCAGGGGAAGAGATGAGGTCAGAGTCGTTTCGCGAGGAAGTCGTGCGCCTTTAAGCAGAGGGGGAGGTGAGATGAGAATCGTTTTGCATGGCAGTCGTGAGTTCCTAAGCAGAGAGGGAGGTGGGGTGAGAATCGCTTCACGTGGCAGGAGTGCGCCCTTCAGCAGGGTGGGAGGTGGGAGGCGTTTTCGCGTGGAAGTCGTGCGCTCCTAAGTAAGGGGAAAAGTGGAATGGAGTCGCTTTGCGTAAAAGTCGTGCGCCCCTAAGCAGAGGGAGAGAAGGGGTGGAAATCACTTCCGGGTGGAAGTCATGCAGTCCTAAACAGGGAGGGGAGATGGGGTGAAAGACGTTTCTCGTAGAAAGTTGTAAAATATACTTCAAAGCAGAAAATGTCTGTTTTATAAAGTAGAAAAAAGACATCATTTTTCGAACTTCTTTTGTTAATAACTTTTTAATGAAGAGCGAGCGATTGCTAAAACCTATTAAAAATTACTCAGAATCATGACCTTAACAATGTATGTCAAGATCAAGGTTCCTTATTCGGTATAATTACTCATCAAATTATTAAATTGCTAGTCAATTTAACTCGTGATATTACTGCGATAGTAGAGGTACTGTTTCAAAACTGAAAGATCATTTCAGCGCGCGTTTTGAAGAACTACATACGCAATATACAAATTCACACAGAATCATACAAGCATTTAAGATCTAGCTAGACTATGTAAGGCATTAATTTTTATAGTATATGTTATCACATATACGGTCCTATTATGTATTACATTGTTTATTTACGTTCACCTAAATAGATAGTTCTTCATATGCGATTAATTATTGCGAAAAATATTACATAGGACCCTCGCCTGGAAAGCAGAAGATCTGAATTCGACTCTGGAGGTAATATTTTTCGCATTAAGAATTAATTATTTACAGATTTTTATATGTCACTTATCATTATTAAGATCGTTCGAAGATGCGAAAAAACATCAAATTGTTAAATTGTTAGTCAATTTAATTCATGATGTTACTGCGATAGTTTAGTAAAGTTAGCGTTTTAAAACCGAAAAATTATTTCGGCGCGCATTTCAAAGGACTGCATAGTATATAAATTTAAACAGAATCATACAAAAATTTTAAATCTAACTAGATTGTTTAAGGCATTGATTTCTATAGTTTGTGTTATCTTATTTAATTTTAAACTGTTTGCGAGAACGAAAGATGATTAACAATTAAGAATAATATAAATTACTGCTCAATATGAATAAAATTCAATTAATGTACAAGAAGAGCTTTTAGAGCCTAGCAAGATAACGTATACTATGAATATATAATGCTTTATTAAAATCTATATAAATAATACTCAAATGTTTCAATCTTTTTCCAACAGTGCTCTTCAGTGAATGTACACAGCGTCATCAAAATCCGGACAAATCGAACAATTTCTTTAAATAAAATGTTTTTAATGAAAAATTAAATATTACAAAAAATCCTTTTACATGGCATTTGGGGGATCCTGTAGAGCACAATTATTCGATATATCCTCCATTAACTTGAATGACCTCTATTCTGAAGCGTTTGCACACACGCTGTAATGTAGCGCTGTCCATGACGATGAATGCTGCCTCAATAGTGGTCCTTAATGACATCACATTGGGATGCCGAGACTTGTTTGTGACCTTTTCACTACGCTCCATACATAGTAGGGATTTAAATCTGTTGGGAGGCCAGAATGGGAGCCGAGGAGAGCAACTCTGCGGCAACCTGGCAGCCTCAGAGAGCATCTGTCGTATCTTTAACGTATACGATTTGTATCGAAAGTCCTCCTCGGCAATTCGACGCATTGTTGGCTTGCTTACACCAACAATCGATGCTAATTTTCGCAACGATTGCCCTGGGTCAGTCCGAAATCAGCGTTTAAGCCCTTTCAACTGCCCTTTTGACTGCGGCTTTCCTCGCGGTGCGTTCTTTCGAGTGACTCTTCCTCGTTGACATATTAGAACCTTCGTTGGACTGTTCTAAAGCCGTATATTTTGCCACAACGTCATAAACGGTTGATCTCGGGTATCCAAAGAATCGAATTATTTCCATTGCTGAGCGCCCAGCGGCCTTCGATGATCACGGCTCTTCGATTATACTCCGCATTTGGTTTCAACATCGCGGCCATTTTGAGAATATGATATGCTGTTTACTAAAAGCATCAGGCTTTCTCGAACGCCAACAATAACTTCTGATGGAGGCACAATATAGCGAAAAATTTAAATTTAAATTTATCCGGATTTTCGGGACGCACCCTGTACAAAACTTACATATGTTTACGTATACAATTGATTACATAATTGCATAAACCTATTGTGATATATACATATTATTGTATAAACAATTATACAATATATTGACCAGTGATCCAGACGTTCATTGTCTCAAATTAAATTGTTCTAATAGGATAAGGTCGTCTATTATGGGATAGGTTCCCATTATGAGATAGCAGGATTTCTGCTAAACTAATAAGCGCATGTGATTGATTTCATTATGAACTTATTACTCATAGAATGAAACATATTTAGTAGAAAACTTATTATTAGATCATGCGCGTAGTAGGGGGTCAGTTAAATATAGGGGTAAATAGATTAATCGAGGCTACATTAAAAACAAAACACGCGAGACATGCGTAAACGTGTCTGAGCACGCAGCAGCGTGCTAATTGTTGATGTCGCTAAATCTGCTGTAATATCTTGTTGCGAACACATCTATGATAGAAGTTATGCCACAATTTTAAAAAATCGTACATCTAAGTAAATATTTTTATTCTTTAAGTTTTTATTTTACTATCCTATATGATTATCTAAGATTTCTACTTAGATAGTAAGTGTAGTTCTTACTTAATAAAGTTCAACAGATTTTTTTTTGTTTATGTGTCTCTGTTATCGTATATTGTTAATGTTTTTAAAAAATGAACGGATGAGGATAGTAGACTAACCACAGCATGGATCTGTATGACTCATTTAGTGGCGATTATCTTATAATACTTACTCAAAATTTTATTCCTTTAAAGAGATTTTCCTCAATGGTAAATGTTATAAGTTTAATTCCCTCATCCAATCTCGAAAACTAGGCTTATTCGACGTGTTTTTACACGAATTGAACAAATTTTGCAAAAAGAAATATTGTTTGCCCTGCGAAGCGAATGTTTGTGTTTAAAATATATTTTTATAAAAGTTTTATTAATATATAGCCAAAGATTAATATGTAGCTTAAAATACATTAATCTTTATTTTAATAATCTTAGTCGAATTACCCCGATCCCGGATCTAGTTGAATCAGATGGAATGCATTAGAAAAATGCATTTTTTTTCATATTAGTTATCAGTTTCCCCTTATTATTAAAATATTATTAGGTAGTCAAATGTATGTAGTAACTGGTGTGGAATTCATTTTTTCGATAAGTCTCTTAATTTTGTCTGTAAAAATTCGAAACTGAAAAATGAGTCTATTAGCGCCGATCTCCCCTAGTTGTGTTTTTTGAAATTAGATGTTGTCGAATTTTATTGAGGTTAGTCTTCAAATCTTGTTTTATTATATAATAAATAAATATTTGGTAATAAAGTCTGTATACAGTGATAAAATAAGGTCGTATTAATAGGAAAACACGTGATATAATGATTTGTTTAACTGTAAAGATTAGATTTGGTGATCATGAAACCGCAAGGCATGGAAGTTTCAATATGAAATACTCAAAGTATTCCTACTATACTAGTATGAGAGCATCTAAACGATTTAATATCTCAAAGCATATTATTGAACGAAATGTTAAAAATGACGATTCTATTGTTAAGATTACTCACACACAAAAAATTATATAATTATATAATACAAAAATTATGTAATACAATCAAAAACTTATATAATTATTATGTATAACATTGAAATTCTTTGTTCCTACTTGTATGTAATATAATAAAAGCATGTATAAAAAACTTATCTTTATTTTTTCCTTAGTTTTCTATTATGTGATATCACCTACAAGAAAATCCTTGCATCTCATATTAAGAACTCATTTTTTGAATGAGCAAAATCAGCATTTTTCGATAAAAAATTTCGCATACAAAATATAGCTATTATCGATCGCTAACTTTAGATAGTAAATCTTGAATATATTTCTCATAAAATTGACACGAAAATAAGAGTTAAGGTTGCAAATTAAATAAATTACAAGTCTTTAAAAAAAGGTATCTCATATTAGGCGATTTTATCCTACTAGTGCTTAATAGAATTTTTCATTACTCGTACTTGCGGCAGAATCGACACTCAAGAATTATGGTTTGACCATGTACTTCATGACTATCAATATGATGTTAACATTATTGTACTGTAAAATTATGATGTATAATATAAGCTGGATGTAATGTGTTAATTTAATTAAATTAATTAAAATATTGTTACCTAAATTCCTCAGTTTATCGATTCTCCGATCGACAATCATCGTGTGATATTTCGCAAACGTGCACTTAACACTAACAACTATATTATATTGTACTTTCTAACATGTACATTATAATGGAGGTAATCTGTTTAAGTGGGGGACAATAATTCTAAAACGAGAAGATAGTCATCTGGTAATAATTCTATGCCACTTCATCTATTCAAGCCTGCTGTCTGTTGTTTTATATGTATAATCTCAGATCTACCGTCCCTTTTACATATGAAGATTCATTATCTAATATGGACATTATCTCAAAATCGAATTCATGTTTTTCTTTTAATCTATGTTTTGATAAATTTGACGAGAAACCACTTTTTTTATTTATATCGTTTATTTATATCGTTCCTTTATCCTTGTTCTTTATTTCCTTTTTGTCTGTTCGACAATACGTAGATTTTCAGTTAAGGCAATCATATCTAGACAATATGTTACAATATGTCTTCCTGTTTTTGTAAAGTTATTCAATTTTAGAGGAATAATAGATAATGTGCGAAAGTTCATTCTATTTGCAATAGTGGCAAATTTATTTCATATTTTTTCGTATATCAAAAAATTTTTGGAATGTTAAAATTTTATTTGTTTTATTAATATCATTATTCTTATTAATGTGATCTTTAATTCTATTATTAATCGTTCTAAATATAATATAAAACCTAATGAATAATAATTTAATAATAAAATATTAATCATTTGTCTGATATTTTTGGAATGAAAGCTCGGATGCACTATCGTCATTAATTTATCCACTATTCTTATAATGATACCTTTTGAATAATACGTGCTATTGGATGGTGTAAATTAAATACCTAGACGATGTGTCAGACGATGTGTCTTTTTTATATACAGATATCAAATATAATGCTTTTCATTTTTAATTAATTTAACGTCTAAAAAGCTTAATTGATTATCTTATCTCCATTGTAAAATGTAAATGTTCATGTGCTGAATTAAAATTATTAATGGTTGCGTTCAGCAGAGTAAATTAATCAGTTAGTGTTTAGTGATTTCTTATGATTTCCTTATATTGATTCTTGTCTTTAGTTCTTCGCTAAATCTAATTGTAGAAATCAATCGTATTAAAGCTTTCTCTACTGAACGCAGCTAATATTTCATCTACTTTGTTATTAGGAACAATTTGTAAAATATCNTATATATATATATATACTCGTATATATATATGTATATATATATATCTGTAAAAAAAAGATATCTTTTCTTTATCCTAAATGACAATTTATTTAAGGCAATTTATTTTCAAATTTCTAATATCTTGCATAACCGTATCAGATATTATAAATGATATAGGAGATCCCATAGGCACGCCATAAATCTGTTTTTTATAACGAACTTCTTTGAAAGTAAAACGTGACGAATGTAATATTAAGTTAATACCTATTTTAAATTCGTCTAATGGTATTTTTGTATTGTTATTAATGTTATGTCATCTTTTTTCAATATTTTCTATAGCTAATTCTATTGGTACATTTGTAAACAATGATATTACATCTAATAATTTGAAAATATGATTTTTATTAAGCGTCAAATTATTTAATTTTTCTATTAAACGTCTACTACTTTTTATAAAACTTTGTGTCTCTGGGATACTACCACTAATTTCTGTTCAAAAAACATACCAAACGATACAATGGGCTATTGATAAATGTGATTATAATCCGTAATAGTATGCCTTGCTTATGAATTTTGGGAGTACCGTATGCTCGAGGTAAGATACCATCGGTTGTCAATATATTGTTATACATCATTTGATCAATTTTTCAATCTTTTTAAAATCGATTTTAAATCTCTTTTAATTTATTAACTGGATTTTTTTGTACTATTTCATATGTGCTAACGTCATTAAGCATAGTTTCCATCTTTTTATTATAATCACTCTTATCCAAACTTAAACAACACGAAGTCAACTATATGTTGAATGGAGAAGTCAACTTCAAAATCAGCCCGAATGTCAACTAAAAGTCGACTAATACTTGACGAATATCTCAAAATATATCAAAAAAGTCGACTATAAACAGACTGAAAAAGTCAAAAATCGACTTTTTAATCAAATTTGAATGTCGACTAATAGTCGATCTTTGTCTCGAAAATAATCGACTATTATTAATCCAATTAACTAAAATTGACAAATTATCGAATAGTCAACTTCTGTATGGTTAATATTCCACTTCTTTGTTAAGTTATTGGGCATTAATGACTGAAAGATATCTTATAGTTATTAGTGCCCAATAAGGTAACACAGAAGTGGAAACATTGACTATCCATAAATTGACTATAATATCAATTTTGATTAGCTGGGAGGTCTTATTACAATAAATTTTATTTTTCAGAGAAGCTTTTCAGAGAACAATATACTCATGTAACTCTTATTGTCATATAAAACAACATAATCAGTTATACAGAAATGAACATTTTAAAGAAATTTACATAATAAATAATTTAATTATTAACGGTAATATTGTTCTATAATAAATTATCCAAATACGTTTTTGGAAATGTTCATGCAAATAAAATAGAATTATTATACGCAAGTAAAATAAAATAGATAGGATAATACGATGATGCAATACAAAATATATATTCTCCTATATATACATATATTATCTCATTTAAGTATAAGAAGCTCTTATAAGTGATCAAAGTTAGATTTTGGAATAAATATATATTTCTACTCTTTTATGTATTTCACATAACATATATTTTATTTTGTAACGGTAGAAATAATGATAATCTCACAAATTAATTTTTGATCGTCAATTTGCTACTAGAATCTTATATATAAAGTATAAAAAACTTATTGCGACAAATATTATCTCAGCCAGAGTTCAACCCAGATTTCTCGATCTCTGATCAGGTTAATCTTTTAAATACTAAGGATTGGATAATATTCTTCGCATTAACCGAGATGTATACAGGATCCTATAACAATTAATTAATATTTCAGAGAGTGAAAGAAGATAAAATTTTGAACTAAAAAAATTCCTTTGCTAATTTTGGCTCACACCATTACTAACTAAGTTATTAACGATTACAGTTGATCGCAATCAAGTAGCACGCAGACGGAGTATGCAGGAACATATCATAGATATGCCATGGGATTCCTCGCGCTTGTTATGCACATTATCCTGTGATTGAAATTTATTCTAATTAATTGAAAATTATTATAATTTTTCATATTAATAAATAAATAAATAAATGAATCAATAAATCAAGTCTGAACCAAAATTGGCAAAGGAACTTTTAGTTTAAAATTTTATCCTCACTTTATTCACTCCCTGAAATATTAATTAATTATTGAGATACCGTGTATAGAGCGTATGCATTTATACATGGCAGCATGTATATAAATATTTTCCTTTATGTAAATATAATTATACTTATAGTAACTATATTCTTAATATATTAGGTTGATGTAAAAATAATGTCGATTTTTAGTCTTCAGCTTTAAATAATATTTCAGCTCGTAACATACTTTATTAATCGAAATAAAAATCGTTATTTACATAAATAAGTAGCGGAATCTGTGCTTTAAAATAATATTTATTAATATGGACACAAATATAATTTAAATTATTATACATTTATAATAAAATAAAGCATCGAAGTTTAAAATAGAAAAAACTGACATTATTTTTGCATCAATCTATATGTTATATATTATGATATATATTGCTTCTGAATCATAAAATTTATTTTCTACTTTGCATTGCTTTTATTCTATCGCCGGCCCGTCGCACCCTTGCATATATCTTTCCACTTCAGCATTTGTAGTCTTTTTTGTTTTGATAACCGATTCTAGAAAAGGATGATTCTAGAAAATAATGAAATGGATATGAACAAACGGAATGAATATAGATATAACATAGAATAATACTTTATCCAAGTATTCGTTTTTTCTTCCTCTTCTTTTCTTCTGAAGAGAAAAAAGGCCTAGTATGTATACAAAATATCATTTTTTGCGACTTACTTTGAATTAGCTAGCTGTTCTTGAAACCTCGAATTCTTTGCAAGAAAAAGATTATATTGCACTTGATTGCTTTGATTGAAATTTCGGTATCTTGAACGGCTCAAATCTTCGGAGTCGGAAACCTCGGTATACGCACATACGCACACACGCGCGCACGCATGCACGCACTCACACCCACACCCACACCCACACCCACACCCACATATCGCACCTGCCAACCGTATATGCGAGCCTACCTATGAACTATATTTCCTTTAAAGGTGTCAATATATGGAAGAGTCAAACATCAAACATCGAGCGTCATGAGCTTATTATTCGCTAAAAACTACTAACTGGTGAATAGCGTGATCAAAATTGATAAATAGCAAACTTATGATGTTCGACATTCAATGCTTGATACTGCCATATGAAAGCACCATGAGTGCATTCAGGAAGAACGCTGTCAACAGTCATTCTATCCTTGCTTGATTGACACGGTAGCGTTAACCAGTACTGACAGAGCGATCTCCGAATGCATCCCATTGCAATCACAATAACAAGGCGCATTTAACGAGTTCTTAATACTCTTGTTCGCTTTAATTTAATTAGCAGTTAGATGTACAGTTCTCTCTAGCTGATCTATGACCCGTATATATGAATTATATATGTGTGTGAATTATATATGTATATATATATAGGATGTTTGGAAAATAATGATAAATTTTTCGCAAGGGGTAGAATGAATTAAACTGAGAGAAAAAGTCCTCTACCATTTTACAATTTTCGTAATAGTTAACAAGATATTAATTGTTAAAAATTGCTGAAAATTGGTCTTCAATAATTTTTACTTAAATACTATCAACTTTACAGAAAAACTGCAAGAGATAAAAATTGTTTATTTTCTTCTCATAGAACTCTACGAATTTTTTTAGAATTTTTTAATACCATATTTTCTTATGTTGATAAAAATGAGGTAATACAGTACTAAAAGGTTGATAAAAAATTCTGAAAAAATTCTTAAAGCTCTATGAGAAGATAATAAACAATTCTTGTCTCTTGCAAATTTTTGTAAAGTTGATAGTATTTGAGTAAAACATTATTGAAGATCAATTTTCAACAATTATTAGTAATTAATATCTTCTATTGCGAAAATTGTAAAATGGTACAGAACTTTTCTTCTTAGTTCATTCTGCCCTGTGCAAAAGATTTATTATTATTTTCTAAACACTCTGTATATATCGTATATATAATAATAATATTAAAANGAAAAAAGAGAAAAGTATAATTTTATATAGTTTATATATATTATATATATTATATATATTTTATAATTTTATATATATATATATATAAAACACATTTTTTTATCATATTGTAATGAACAAAGTGTAATTAATGAATTTTTTTTTATTATTATTTCGTAAACGATCATATATATGTACTCGTATATAGCTCAAAATTATAAAAAATCTGTGAAGTTCGAAACGCGTACAATATAATAATTATTTAACATTAAAATATAAACTATAATAAGACTCAATAAATTTAAAAAACAGAAAGATAAAGGGCTACGAGCCTAAAACAATTATTATAAAATAAAAAATTTTTTAAACCGTTAATAAATAAAACATGTCATCTTATTAAAATATAAACTTTAATTTGCCGTTTTGCAATAAACAAAACAAAACAAACGTTTCGATCCTTGTGGATCATTATCAATGTGAACAAAAATAACAGTGAAAATGTTACATAGATAAGATATATAAAAATTAAAATTCGCTCTCAAACGTAGTATTAACTATCGATCTCGCTCCAATATAAAAATTATAAGAAGTTGTAATCGATAACAATGTATTCTTCTGGATTGTGTATGTAGATTATAGACAAACATACTTGTTTTTGTTAAAAAGTACAAACATAACGTAAAATTGTCACAGGAATAATTAATCAAATCTAATAAGAGAAATAACAAACTAAGTCGCAAGTAATAAAAATAAAAATAAAAAAGTAATCTAATATTATGAGAAATGTACATTAGAGTCATTAATACAGATTGAAACTGTGTGATGTACCATCATAAATTATATAAATTAAATTTAGTAACAGCTAAATCAAATGAGAAAAAATACCTTCTATTGTGTGTTAATGTAATATAAAAATCGTCTATTCTTAGGCAATGCGATGAGAAATGTAGTAATTTCTCTGAGATGCTCAGAGACAATATTAAATACACATATGAAGATCAGAAGGTTGAAGTGGTAAACATGAAAGGAAGAGGAAACATGAGAGGGAGAAAATAAGAGGGAAAGTAAAAAGAAAAAGAATGCAGTTAAGAAAGAGAAAGAGATTGAATAATCTGTGAGTAAGTTTCAGATAACGATTCAGTACCATTCTTTTTATTAAGACTTTATTTCTGTCTTCTGATGTAAATCATTTCAGACACTAATCTCTTGTTGTACAAAGATTCATAATCTAAAATTTTTCACATCGTTCCATCTAAAATTGTGGTCAAAATTGATACGATTATCAGTTATAACAGTAGGAGAATAAGTATTCTTCTTAATATCAGAAATATGTTCGTGTAATCTCGTACTTAATTTTCATTTTGTTTGATCAATATAGCTCGTCTCACAATCGTCAGGAAATCTTATAAACTACGTTCTGATTGCATAGAAAATCTAACTTATCTTTTCTTCTGTTTATAAGACTTTCAATGTGTTAGGGATAGAAAAGGCTAGTTTACAATGGAACATACTAGAAATAGGAAGGAAACTTTCGGAAATAGATTTGACGTAAGGAATCATGAAATATTTGTCTTTAACATGTAAATTACGTGTAATATGTTTATTATGTATATGGAACTTTAATCTTTGTTCAATTGTAGAGAAGATAAATAAGAGAGGATAACAGTTATTTAAGAAAATATGAATCGCATCTATCAGATTTTTTTGTTGGAAACCGTGGATGTAACAAGAGGATAATTTTGTCTATGAAGCTGATAGTAGTGCCTTTTTTGTGGCAAAGAGGATGATTTGAATGGAAATTAAGAACCCTTCCCGAAAACGTCTTTTTATGATAAATATCAAATATAATTCTCTGATTATCTATAACAAGCATTGTATCAAGAAAACTCAATCTGCCACCTATACCAACCTCCAAAGTAAACTGCAATCTCATATGTAAAGAATTAAAAATATTTAAAGCGTCATTGATAGTATCAGATGGAAGTGCAAGAATGACATCATCAACATATCTAAAATAAAACAATGGTCGTATTGACAATTTCTTGATTGCCATTTCTTGTAGATCTTGCATTACAATGTCGGCGATTATCGGTGATAACGGTGAACCCATTAGAGTACTGAATACTTGTTTATAAGTTTTGTTATTAAAAGCAAAAAAAGTTGAATCTAAAATAAATCTAACTGCAATAGTGAATTTGTTTTTGGAAATGTTTGTCTTCGTTGAAATGTAAACCCATCTCCTATCGATGCTATTTAATATTAGCTCAACAGGAATATTAGTAAAAAGGGATACTACATCTAACGAAGCTAAAACATATTGAGAATCCAAAACAGTGTCATTCAATTGTTCAACTAAATGGAAACTGTCTTTGATGTGACTAGGAGCTTTTGGTATGCTATCATTAATTATATTATGTAAAAAAAGAAAAAGATAATATAGTGGACTGTTAATAGAGGATACAATCACTCTCAATGGGTTGCCGTCTTTATGTATTTTGGTCAAACCGTAAGCTCTAGGTATAACACCATCAGTTGTAAGCAATCTCCGATATGTTTGTTCGTCAATAAATGGAGGAGATTTTTTCTGATACTAATACTTATAAAATCGTTAATAAAGATCCAAGTTGACTCAGGACTTACGTACATTGCTGGTGAGACGGAAGCGTGATTGATTTATTGACAAACATATCGGAGATTGCTTACAACTGATAGTGTTATATCTAGAGCTTACGGTTTAACCAAAATACATAAAGACGGCAACCCATTGAGAGTGATTGTATCCTCTATTAACAGTCCACTATATTATCTTTTTCTTTTTTTACATAATATAATTAATGATAGCATACCAAAAGCTCCTAGTCACATCAAAGACAGTTTCCATTTAGTTGAACAATTGAATGACACTGTTTTGGATTCTCAATATGTTTTAGCTTCGTTAGATGTAGTATCCCTTTTTACTAATATTCCTGTTGAGCTAATATTAAATAGCATCGATAGGAGATGGGTTTACATTTCAACGAAGACAAACATTTCCAAAAACAAATTCACTATTGCAGTTAGATTTATTTTAGATTCAACTTTTTTTGCTTTTAATAACAAAACTTATAAACAAGTATTCAGTACTCTAATGGGTTCACCGTTATCACCGATAATCGCCGACATTGTAATGCAAGATCTACAAGAAATGGCAATCAAGAAATTGTCAATACGACCATTGTTTTATTTTAGATATGTTGATGATGTCATTCTTGCACTTCCATCTGATAGTATCAATGACGCTTTAAATATTTCTAATTCTTTACATATGAGATTGCAGTTTACTTTGGAGGTTGGTATAGGTGGCAGATTGAATTTTCTTGATACAATGCTTGTTATAGATAATCAGAGAATTATATTTGATATTTATCATAAAAAGACGTTTTCGGGAAGGGTTCTTAATTTCCATTCAAATCATCCTCTTTGCCACAAAAAAGGCACTACTATCAGCTTCATAGACAAAATTATCCTCTTGTTACATCCACGGTTTCCAACAAAAAAATCTGATAGATGCGATTCATATTTTCTTAAATAACTGTTATCCTCTCTTATTTATCTTCTCTACAATTGAACAAAGATTAAAGTTCCATATACATAATAAACATATTACACGTAATTTACATGTTAAAGACAAATATTTCATGATTCCTTACGTCAAATCTATTTCCGAAAGTTTCCTTCCTATTTCTAGTATGTTCCATTGTAAACTAGCCTTTTCTATCCCTAACACATTGAAAGTCTTATAAACAGAAGAAAAGATAAGTTAGATTTTCTATGCAATCAGAACGTAGTTTATAAGATTTCCTGACGATTGTGAGACGAGCTATATTGATCAAACAAAATGAAAATTAAGTACGAGATTACACGAACATATTTCTGATATTAAGAAGAATACTTATTCTCCTACTGTTATAACTGATAATCGTATCAATTTTGACCACAATTTTAGATGGAACGATGTGAAAAATTTTAGATTATGAATCTTTGTACAACAAGAGATTAGTGTCTGAAATGATTTACATCAGAAGACAGAAATAAAGTCTTAATAAAAAGAATGATACTGAATTGTTACCTAAAACTTACTCACAGATTATTCAATCTCTTTCTCCTTCTTAACTGCATTCTGTTTCTTTTTACTTTCCCTCTTATTTTCTCCCTCTCATGTTTTCTCTTCCTTTCTGGTTTACCACTTCAACCTTCTGATCTTCATATGTGTATTTAATATTGTCTCTGAGCATCTCAGAGAAATTACTACATTTCTCATCGCATTGCCTAAGAATAGACGATTTTTATATTACATTAACACACAATAGAAGGTATTTTTTCTCATTTGATTTAGCTGTTACTAAATTTAATTTATATAATTTATGACGGTACATCACACAGTTTCAATCTGTATTAATGACTCTAATGTACATTTCTCATAATATTAGATTACTTTTTTATTTTTATTTTTATTACTTGCGACTTAGTTTGTTATTTCTCTTATTAGATTTGATTACTTATTCCTGTGACAATTTTACGTTATGTTTGTACTTTTTAACAAAAACAAGTATGTTTGTCTATAATCTACATACACAATCCAGAAGAATACATTGTTATCGATTACAACTTCTTATAATTTTTATATTGGAGCGAGATCGATAGTTAATACTACGTTTGAGAGCGAATTTTAATTTTTATATATCTTATCTATGTAACATTTTCACTGTTATTTTTGTTCACATTGATAATGATCCACAAGGATCGAAACATTTGTTTTGTTTTGTTTATTGCAAAACGGCAAATTAAAGTTTATATTTTAACAAGATGACATGTCTTATTTATTAACGGTTTAAAAAATTTTTTATTTTATAATAATTGTTTTAGGGTCGTAGCCCTTTTTCTATTTGTTTATTAAAATATAATTTTTCATAATATTGAATTGTTTATTAATTTCTTGGCTCTTTTAATCTTTTTAACTTTAATAATAAAATATTTCATGTGCGTGCGTGCGTACGTGTGTGGGTGTATGCGTGCGTGCGTGGAGAATAGAGCTTTTGTCATCTTTAAGTCGATTTACTGTTGACTAAAACATAGTCGACTAATAGCCAACAAATAGTCAACTCAAAATCGATTTTTGAAAATCGACTTTAAGTCAACTGGAAACAGTCGACTTTAAGTCGATTAATAGATATAATTAGTCGACTATATAGTCGACTAATAACCAGCAAATAGCTATTCGTATTGTGGGAGAAGCCACTGTAGAATTACCCTTATCCTCCGCTCTACGTGAATAATATCCGGATTCACTAATAAACTTTTTTGTATGCGTGAAAAACACTGTAAAAAAAGTTAATTTTTTTTCGTCTAAGGAGCAATGGTATAACTCATATATAATACGGATCTCATACAGCACAGAAGATTGAAGCAATATTGCTACAATGTTGCATTATTACAGATTGCAGAGATATTACAGAAATGTAAATTAACAATATACTTGCAAAATGTCAGTAATATGCCTGTAATATTCCAAAAGCATTGCAAACTGTAATTTTTTAATTGTTACAATGATAATTTAAAAATTTAATTTTTTACGATATTTTTACTATGTACATCCTTTTAGTTTAATAGCCGTTTTTATGATATAATAATTAATATAATCAATTTTTATATTTTAATAAAAAATTTATTAATTTTTTATTTGACGGTCATTTCGTTAGCTTATAGCACGTTCGGTACATATGCACTGATATAGTGCTGCCCTGGTAAGTGCAGAACTACACTAGATTGATGTGACTTGGTGCAGAATTAAGTTTGAAATTAATAACGTATATTACAACTAATGATAGTAAACATAAATATTTTTATTATCAAAAGTATTTGTTTTTTATCATACATAATTATATACTTCTTTGTCCGAGTATTCATTCACAATGTCCACATAATTTTTATCTTATGGCCTTTCTTCTTTTATTACACATAACGTATCTTCTATTTCATCATCGCTTCTACTTGTTTCTAATAATTCATTTATAATAAATAATTTTAGTCTTTTTTTATTCACTATTTTGTAATTTTTTGTTACCTAACTAGTTTTGTTTGTTCAAACACCAAACTGCACTGACAAAAATGTCAATGCAACATTTCTTGAACTCGTTCGGTTCATTCGATTAGTCCGAATACAAATTCAGCACTACACTAAGTCAGTTTTTATTTGCCGAATACGGCAACTTGAACGCACTGATACAGTGTGCATAACCCGAATGCGTGGCGTCAAAGAAATTCGCACTTAGTGCGCTCTAGTGCAGTCTACCGAATGTGCCATAAGTTTTATATTTATTTTAAATAAAATAAATATATTTATTTTAAATGAAATAAAAAAATTGTATAATATCGAGTTTGCAATCAATGCATCATTATCGGATAAGACGATAAGCAATTAAGCTGATGAAAATGATTTATTGAAATATTAATTATGTGATCGATGATGTATTTATGTCTGAACGTAAGAATAAACCAGCGCCCGAATATTGATAAATTTTATACCGTCATTTCTTAATCGATTTCAATTGACTCAGAGTGGCTTCGAATTAAAAAGAATCGCTGCAATTAACTTTAAATAATCCATGATTAACTTACTAAGCGACTGTTTATTATGTTAATGTGGATAATATTTATAGTTTTTTCGGGACACATACATAACGTACATGCTTTATTCTTACAAATAAATTTATCCTTCAGAATTAATATTACATTTATAATGGAATATTTTTATGGTTTTATCATAAAAAATTGCATTTAGAAAGCACATATTACTAGAAATGTGATTTATAGAAAAATTAAAATTAGTGAGATATATGTACAGAAAATAGTTTTCATTTTAGAGTCTTCGTAAAAAATTTATCCAAACACATTACATTACAATATTGCTGGAACGTTTCATTGCAATATAACAAAAAGCGGATATCTTATTATAATATTATTGGAATCTTGCAGCAATGATTCAGTAACGTTTAACAATCACCATACAATATTGCAATGTTTCAATGAAATCATTCTGCAATGTTTCTGCAATCTTTCTGGGCTGTATGGGCTGTGTCATGTATAATAGTTGGATCCTTATTTTTTCTTCATTCCTTCGTTAGTTTCTTTCAACATGTTTAATAAATTCTATTATCATCCTCTCTTTATCATTTATAAACATAGATAAACTGAACTTAATCTGATTGTAAAAGAATTTGTACTTCAGATGGAAATTCAGATGGAGATTCGTCTACTCCATTAAGATTGATCATTTTTCATTTAAATGATTATCTAATTTTGTTTCAATGTTAAATTCATTATGTAGAATGAAAATTTTATATTATTATTAATATCACTGACTATACTATTTATCTGATCTATTTTATAATAACTATTATTGAATTTTCGATATTGTTTATTGTATATTTTATTGGAAGTAAATCACAGTTTTAATTTAGAATTAACGTATCTAATTATTTTTATTTTATCCATTGTCAATGTTATTATATCATTGCGTCTCAGATGGTACGGTACCATTCTACTAATTTTCTACTCTATTAGTATTGCCAACTCAAAATTTTTAAATTCGTCATATGCCTCTCGGAAATACCTCAGAAATAAGCTAAAAACAGTAAATGTGTAAAAAAAAGTACATGCGTAAAAAAAGGGGGAGAATGAAATAAATACATAATTTTTATTTCGTTTTATTTTATTTGAAATGACCAAATATATATATATCATTTATATAAATATGTAATATAACATATAAATAAAATATATCGCATATTTTTTACTACTGACTGTTTTACTGAATACTGTTTTACTGTTAATACTGAAAGTTTTACTACTAACTTTTTAATGAAAACTAGTTATAATTTTCCATAAAATAATTAAAATCATAGTTTTCATGATTTTGTGGATAATAATCATTACTACCAATAATACTTAATGTTTTTTTCGTCCACATTGTAATTATGGCAACATTTATCATATATTCTCAAGTCGTAACGTATGGTTAGCATTTATCATGTTGAGACTTATTTTATTACCTACTTCATTCTTCACAAGATTTAATTGATTAAAAATTCTTTCCACTTCAGCGTTGGAAAAGGATCAGACTAAAAGTGTTAAAGTCAAGTCATAGCATGATACCTCGTGTCAAAATTTTATTGTGTCGTCTGTATTTTGTCATTTGGTAAAATGTATTTTTTCGTACTAAATTTCAATATTAGCAATTTCTGTTGTATTTTTAATAAATTCTTGACAAAGAGATGTTATTGAAGATTTTTGATGTTTTAATATACTATGTACTGAAAAAAAAGAGATCCTTTTTAAAATTTTTATGGTATTCTTTGTTTTAATTCTACATATAGTTTGTACAGAAACTTTATACAAGGCTCTCTAAAAATTTTCTCATCATTTGATGACATAATATTATCTAACTTTAATTGATTCATTTTATTTTCACACTTATAGACTAAATATGAATTCCTATCTATATAATTTGATAACTTACAGGGTCAAGCTTGCACGATGGTAACATAATACGTTTAGCAATTGAAGATATTAAAAGATTAAGATTATTTAATACTTTTAAGAGATCAGTATTTTTACTTTCAAAAGTCTTGTTTACTTGGTGTACTTCAAAAAGCACTGGATGTAAGAACAAGAGATATGCTAAATTATAATCATTTTTATATAAATTATATAATAATTCAGCAATATAACAGTTTTCAGTAACCTTCACGGTCTCAAAATGAGTTTTAAATTCTAAATACTGCTCTTATTCTAGACATGGATTTCTTTCAATTAACAACTATCGTGTTTTACAGCTTTGTACAATTTTTTTTTATTCACAGCCATCGTTAATTGCTTTATATATATTTCTAAAACTGTCTTGTCTCATAGATGATTTCGAAAACCATGTATATGTTTCTGAAATCATGAATTCGATATTTCTTGATAATGTTTCTGAAGCTTGTGACATAGTCAATTGGAGAAAATGACATACGCATTTAATCAGTACTAAATGTGTAATATCAAGTTTTAATTTAGTATTGATTAAATGCGTATGTCATTTCTTTCAATTGGCCGTGTCACAAGTTTCAGAAACATTATCAAGAAATATCAAATTCATAATTTCAGAAACATATACATGGTTTTCGAAATCATCGAAATCATGTATGATACTAAAGATTCTTTTACTGCGTTTGTCAATGACTCTGCGTCGCATGCGGGTAACTCTACTAGAGTTAGAAAGGTTGAGATAATTTTACCGCTAATATTATCAAAATAGTTTACACTGATTCCTAGTAACTTTTTTTACTGTCAAATCTATTGATTCATCCACGAATAAATTTATTAAAATTAGTATCAATGGAATGCAACAAATTTATTTGAAATTGAAGATACAGAGCGCATTGAATAATATCATTGCATTTGGTTCTATGAAGTTTTAATTGAGCCGCTGCTTCAGATTCATAGAATACATTATGACATAACTCCCCAAGATGATCTATAGGCATAATTGCTGAATGTACGCATACAATAGCTAATGTACTTTCTGCAATCGTCGTTTTCATACATTTTTTTTTTTTTTAATTCAATCTTCTTCTGTCCAAAAGTTGAATCAAATATGGTTGACGCTTTTATATATTTTTCACTCTTCAAATGGTTGTTAATATCGGCCAGTTTGGCAATAATAGTGCATTTGCACCATTTACATGATGCTCTTGTTGGGTTATCATCAATAGGCTGCAGCCAGTCTTTGTATTTGTCTGACTTTAACCAAACCTGACGAAACTTCTGTTTATAACAATGTAATACAAAAGAAGGGCAAAGAGCCAGTAATGTATAAAAGAACTTTAATTTAAATTAGCATTAAAAATTCATCTTGAAAACTAACGTGGTTATAATTTTAATTATAAAAAGAAAAGCATAAAAACCACAGCACAAGTTATAGTTTGTGAATTTAATTATTATTACATTAATTAAAACATTAAACGTTTCGGCCACAATCTGGCCATCTTCAGTAATTCAATAATATTCTTAAAACGCAGAGTTACATCTAGTTGACATTAAATTCAACAGTCGGATGTTGTAATTAAATAAACATGTTCTTTTCTATGTGAAGATGCTTCATACAATAATGTTACAACGCCAATTGTCATATCACGAAAAGTGTAGAACAAGAATTTCCAGATTCTAATTTAAATAAAATTGTATATCATTCATATCTTCTAGTCGGAATATAAAGAAATAAAATCGTTACCTGTTTTACAGCAAAAAAACTAAACGATGAATCTCGAGTACCTCTTTTGCACAATTAGAATTTTGTCGTGACATTATGTGTTGTTATTTGTCATGTCATGTATTTTACCACTATTTATATATCAGAGTCAACAGTTTAGAAAGTTCTAGAATTATTTATTAAAAGAAAGAGAGATCCTTCTTAAGAAGAGGAAGATAAACATCAGGCAAACCTTCCGTGTCACTTTGCTTATTGATACCTCTTGTTTGTCTTTTTATATGTATCATTTCCGAAATTCTTCTTTTCATTAACGATTGTTCTGTATCTAAAATTCTTATATTATCCCAATCTAATTCATGCATCTCATTCAAACAGTGACGTGAAACCACTGAAATTTCGGAAGAAGGTTTTTTTATGTCAGCCTTATGTTCTTTTATCCGAGTTTTTAATTTCCTTTTAGTTTGGCCAACATAGGACGATTCACAGTTTAAACAATTGATTTTATAAACTACTCCACATTGGTCATCCTTAGGCAAAGAATCCTTTCCTATCTTAATAAATGTATTCATTTTATTCATAGGTTTATAAGTTATATTAAAACCATGAACATGTGAAAGTTTTTTGAATTTTTCAAATAGATTTGCCTAAGTATGGTATCGTGAAAAATTTTTTTGAAGTAACGTTAGCATTCATTATTAATTTCTTCGCGATTTTGATCTAAATTAGTTCTATTTTCCAATGTTTTTATTCTATTTTTTATTGTTGAAAATATGAACTTTAAAGGATAACCATTACTTAAAAGCGTGTGAATTAATTCAGAGATGTTTTTTTCATGAAATTTAGGATGGGACAAAAATAGAAATCTATCAAATTGCCCAATAATTACTCCCCTTTTATGTGCTAACGAATAATTCGAAAAATTGTTTAAATATCTCCCAGAATTGGTAGGTTTTTTATAAATATCGAAGATGATATTTCCTTCTTGTCTCATTAATTTAACATCTAGGAAATTTATGCCGTTTTCATCGCCAAAGTCAACAGTAAATTTAAGCCTTTCATGATATGAGTTAAACAATTCTAGAACTCCTTCAACCTTTTCTTTATGTACAGGTAACACAATGTCATCCACATAACGAAAATAAAAAGATGAAATAATATTATTCGTGGTAATAATTTCTTGTTCTAAATCTTGTAAAACTATGTTCGCCAGTATAGGGGACAAAGGAGAACCCATTGGCATTCCAAAAATCTGTTTAAATATTTTTTTATCAAAACTAAAAAATGTGGAATTAATTATAATCATAATTGCTTTGATAAACTCATGTAAAGAAATCGAAGTCTTATTCTCAATAAAATTCCACCTACGTTCAATGCTTTTTGATACTAATTCAGTCGGAATATTCGTGTACATGGAGACCACATCAAATGATATAATACTGAAATTTTTATCAATTGCTTTACCATTGAGTTTATTAACTAAATCTAAGCTGTTTTTTACATAACTAAAATTTTTTATATTATTATTGTCAATGATTTCTTTTAAGAAGATCGCCAGTGGATAAAAAGCACTGTTGATACAACTGACAATTAATTTTAGAAGGTGACCTTTATGAATTTTTGACAGTCCATAAGATCTCGGAAGTTCGCCGTCCGACACATACAATTTTTTGTATAAATTTAAATCAATGTACCCCTTGTTTTTAGTAAATTACCAATTTCCACAGTTATTTTATTAGTAGGATCTTTTTTTATTAAATTGTATGTAGTCTGATCATTGAGAATCTCATACATTTTTTCTTTATAACTATCTCGACTCATAATTATAGTGGTATTGCCTTTATCCGCTCTAGTAATTAAAATATCTGGATTCTCTGAGATGAATCGCTTAACTTCCTTTACACTTTCATGTAAAATTGTATTTTCAACAGATTTAATGTTACAATTCTTAATCGATTTAAGAATTTGGACAGTTTCATTCCTAACATTTTTACGTATTTCATCGTCAGCTCTAAAAAGATTATATTCCACGTGTTTGATGAACTCACGTGTAATACCGTCCTTACTAACCACGTTGTTAGGTAAATTGAACTGTTGATCTAATTGTAATACGACTATGGCTTTTTCTGAAATTTTGGCATTACTCAGATTTATCAGCCATTGTTCGTATTCCGTATATCAAATTTTTCATTAAATCTATCAGGAGTAATATTAATATTATACGATGAATGCATTGTATTAGAATTCGTAATTTTAGTTGAAACTGTTTTTAATTTTAAAGGTGCACGAGAAGTATCACCATTCATCTCAGAGTCCACAAATTGCGTGATATTATAGTTAATACTATTGATATTCAATATTTCTTGGCGAATATATTTAGCCCGCAAATTAGAGATTTTTTTGGCAATTCTATTTTGTTCTTTTTGCTACATAATGTCGAAGATAATTTCCTGTCTTCGAAAGAAAGAATGCGCTATATTGTTAGATAGAATTTTTTCAATTTTTCTACAAATGCTGAACAATTCAGATTTTGTTTGCCCAAGATGTTTATAGGCGTCTTGTAATTCTACACGTAAATATTTGAAGATAAAATTGTGTTCGAGTCTGTCGATTCTTTCTTTCGAAGAATGGAACAATTTATTATTATCTTTTCGTGTGAATCTGTACATATAAATAGGAATTAGATGTTTCTTTACACACGTTTTTAAGAATATTGTATTTGTATTCTTGTATATATATTCGCTCTGTAAGTTCTTACACATTTCTTCAGAAGCAAACATGCATGTAATCCAAAATTAAATTTGATAAAGTCAAAAAATTGCGTTAATTTACACATGTTAATGCTCGTGTAATTAAAATATATCTTGAAAACTAACGTGGTTATAATTTTAAAACATATAAAAAGAAGAGCATAAAAAACCACAGCACAAGTTATAATTTGTGAATTTAATTATTATTACATTAATTAAAACATTAAACGTTTCGGGCGCAATCTGGCCATCTTCAGTAATTCAATAATATTCTTAAAACGCAGAGTTATTTAATAATAATTAAATTCACAAACTATAACTTGTGCTGTGGTTTTTTATGCTCTTCTTTTTATATGTATTAAAAATTCATATAAACAATTACAACAAACGTTTCGACTCCAATCGAGTCATTTTCAATTTGTAGTCTTAATATATCAACATCGTTCTAAACCAAAAATATGTACATGGTATTACAATACTATTATAATTTTTAATATCGTATTTTTCATTCCGTGTACTACGTTGCGAGTCATTTTTATCAAGAATCAAAGTAGTCATAAGAAAATTCTGGAAAAGTAACCGTGAACAAAAAGAATTAATATTAACTATATACAAATTAGTAATATAATAATGTACCTTGTCAGTAAATGTGTTAAGAGTCCATTAATAAAAAGAGAGAAAAAAAGGTAGGTAGATGATAGTCCATTTCATGATACTATATATTAGTTTTTTTATTATATAAATTATTTTAAACAAATTTGCAAAAGTAACGAACATCTAACTTTCACGATGTCAGATAACGAAATGTCAAGAAGAAAAACATTTATCGAGAACGGAAAACGGCAAAATAGAGGGGAAAAGGAAAGAAGATATTAGGAAGGAGAAAGAGAATGTATAATGTTAGAATACAATTCAGGCACTCTGTGTCATTTTGTCTATTTATTCCATGTTTCTGGTTTTTAATATGGACCATTTCAAATATCAACCTTTTATTGTATGAAGGCTCTAATATATCCATTTTATCCCATTTAAAGTTCTATTCAATACGGTGGAAATCACTGATGGAGATTTGAACTTAATATTTGAAACATGTTCATGCAATCTGGTCTTTAATTGTCTTTTTGTCTGGCCAACGTAACTAATATCACAATTCTTACAAGATATTCTGTAAACTACATTTTTGATTATGAAAGTATTCCAACTCATCCTTTCTTTTCTTTATAAAATTTTTTAATGTGTTAGGAATGGTAAAAGCCAATTTACAATTAAACATATTAACAATAAGTGTAAATCTTTCAGATATTGTATTGACATATGGAATAGTAAAAAATCTTTCTGTCATCCTTATTATTATTCAAACTATTAATATTGTTAATATGATATTTAATTGTACTGTGAATAGTCGAGAAAATAAAACGTAAAGGATATCCATTCTGTAAAAAAATATTAATGGTGTCAATCAAATTATTTTGTTGGAACTTCTCGGATGACACAAACAAAAAATCTTATCCACAACTCCATAAATTACATCTCTTTTATGACAAAAGATGGTATAAATAGAAATTAAGGAATCTATCGGAAAAGATTGCTTTACGGTATATATCGAAAAGAACATTCCGTTCTTCAATAATCAACATGATATCCAAAAAATTTATTTTTCCATCAATGCCAACCTCCATAATGAACTGCAGTCTAGTGTGCAACGAATTAAAAATACCCAAAATATCATCAATACTCTCAGACGGAGCAGCCAAAATAATATCGTCAACGTATCGATAATAACATAGCAACCGAAAGGGCAGCATTCCGATATAGCCATTTTTTCAAAGTCCTGCATAACCATATTTGCAACGGCAGGTGACAAGGGTGACCCCATAGGGGTCCCAAATATTTGTTTGTATATTTTTTTATTAAAGACAAAAACCGTAGAATTCAAAACCGAAAGGCAATCAAAAATTCATCTAAAGGAATTTTAGTTTTTTTGGATATGGAATCCCACCTTCCAACAACACTGTCAGATGCCAAATCTATAGGTATATTAATAAATAGGGATCCAAGGAAACCAACATAGAATCTGGTTATAGTTTAACATCTTTAAGTTTATTAATTAAGTTAAAACTATTTTTTATAAAACTAGAAGTTTCTGGTATAGAATCATTAATGATGTTATGCAGAAACAATGATAGATTATATAGTGGGCTATTTATAGATGAAACAATAATTCTAAGAGGATAGTTTTGTTTATGAATCTTCATTAAACCATATGCTCTAGGAATGATCCCGTCAGTACGCAACCTCCGATATGTCAAGTCATCTATTAACCCTTTTCCTCTCCACCTACTAAGCATGTTACGCAAATCGCTAAGTTTTTTATTATCGATACGTTGATATTATTTTGGCTCCGTCTGAGAATATTGGTGATATTTTGGATATTTTTAATTCGTTGCACACTAGACTGTAGTTCATTATGAAGGTTGGCATTGATGGAAAAATAAGTTTTTTGGATACCATGTTGATTATCGAAAAACGGAATCTTATTTTCGATGTATACCGTAAAGTAACCTTTTCCGGTAGATTCCTTAATTTCTATTTACACAATCCACTTTGTCATAAAAGAGGTGTAATTTATGGAGTTGTGGATAAGATTTTTTGCTTGTGTCATCCGAGAAGTTCCAACAAAATAATTTGATTGACGCCATTAATATTTTTTTACAGAATGGATATCCTTTATGTTTTATTTTCTCGACTATTCACAATACAATTAAATATCATATTAATAATATTAATAGTTTGAATAATAATAAGGATGACAGAAAGATTTTTTACTATTCCATATGTCAATACAATATCTGAAAGATTTACACTTATTGTTAATATGTTTAATTGTAAATTGGTTTTTACCATTCCTAACACATTAAGAAATTTCATAAAGAGAAGAAAGGATGAGTTGGAACACTTTCATAATCAAAAATGTAGTTTACAGAATATCTTGTAAGAATTGTGATATTAGTTACATTGGCCAGACAAAAAGACAATTAAAGATCAGATTGCATGAACATGTTTCAAATATTAAGTCCAAAATCTCCATCAGTGATTTCCATCGTATTGAATAGAACTTTAAATGGGATAAAATGGATATATTAGAGCCTTCATACAATAAAAGGTTGATATCTGAAATGGTAATTGATATCTGAATCCATATTAAAAACCAGAAACATGGAATAAATAGACAAAATGACACAGAGTGCCTGAATTGTATTCTAACATTATACATTCTCTTTCTCCTTCCTAATATCTTCTTTCCTTTTCCCCTCTATTTTGCCGTTTTCCGTTTTCGATAAATGTTTTTCTTCTTGACATTTCGTTATCTGACATCGTGAAAGTTAGATGTTCGTTACTTTTGCAAATTTGCTTAAAATAATTTATATAATAAAAAAACTAATATATAGTATCATGAAATGGACTATCATCTACCTACCTTTTTTTCTCTCTTTTTATTAATGGACTCTTAACACATTTACTGATATCACTGACAAGATACATTATTATATTACTAATTTGTATATAGTTAATATTAATTTTTTTTGTTCACGGTTACTTTTCCAGAATTTTCTTATGACTACTTTGATTCTTGATAAAAATGACTCGCAACGTAGTACACGGAATGAAAAATACGATATTAAAAATTATAATAGTATTGTAATACCATGTATATATTTTTGATTTAGAACGATGTTGATATATTAAGACTACAAATTGAAAATGACTCGATTGGAGTCGAAACGTTTGTTGTTAATTGTAATTGTTTATATGAATTTTTAATGCTAATTTAAATTAAAGTTCTTTTATACATTACTGGCTTTTTGCCTTTCTTTTGTACTACATTATTTTATACGTACAGAGCCTTATTACTATTTATTAACTTCTGTTTATATTATAGTGGCATCTGCATACATTATGTAAATATAACAAAATTAATAATATAATAAGATATACAAAATAATAATATATGGCACAGACGTATCAAGATAAATAAGAATAATCATATAAAAATCAATACTCACGAATGATTTTAAAAAGAATGTAATACGTAGAAAAGTATCATGTGTGTAAATCGAAATTAATTTGTTCTTGCCCTTGACTTTTATTATTATTTCGCATATCGCTAGGCTAAAAAAGAATAACGAGGAGAAAGAATAGTTTCTAACCTGCCATAGCATATACTTTTCATTCAATACAAATAAAAAAAGGACTATAAGTCAATGTTGGCTCATAGCCCTTCTTTTTTATTGATTTATTTTATTTGTATTGATTTATTTGTATTGATTTTATTGAATCATATTATTATTTATACTTATAATAAAAATTATGATCTTTGTATTTGAGCCGTGAAAACTGTGTGTCTTTTTATTACCTTTATTGACAGGTTATGGGCCTAGATTTGATATCGTAAATTATTGAAAAGATTTGAAATAGCTTCGAATTATCTTGCCAGTGTTCCAAAGCTCAGAGAACAGAAAACTATAATGATTGGGAGTTTACCGTTGAAAACATGTTAGTACTAGACAATTTATCTGGTTTCGTTGAGGAAACTGAAACTGCCGATAAGAACAAACAGGCAAAGGCAAAATTAGTACTAAACCGAAATCAACAAATTTCGGTTTCAGGCGGATTAACCTATTGTACGCATTAATATCCATGCTAATAGAATGTAACTCGATGAATTCGTATATTAATTAAGTCGTGGAGACAACTGAAAAACTTATAAACACAGGATTCAATGTCGATGAAGAATGGATTGGCTCGTTATTTTTGGCAGGTTTGCCGGAAAAGTTTTTACCAATGATCATGGTAATCAAACATTCTGGAATTGCCATTACGGCGGATTATATTAAGACGAAACTTATGAATATGGAAAATCAAGTTAGTAAAGCAGACAGCGCTTTTAGGTAAAGACCACAAGTCATAAAAACATATACTATATATAGGCAGCACCTAAAAAGTAGCAGATTGAAACATAAAAGATGATAGAAAGGAGCCAAGATGTTTCAAATGAATAAACTAGTCATTTTATAAATAAATGTCCTAAGAAGAACAATAAATGATTCAAGATAATCCAACTTAAAGAATTCTAAATATGATACAATATTCAGTTCAGTTTTTGTAAGTGGACTGTTTAAAAAGGACGAATGGTACATAGATAGGGAGCGAGTTTAACAACAAGGAAGAACTGGCTAGAAGGAGCATGTGAAGATACGGATCTGCAAGAAATTATGGTGGCTAATAAAGTAAAGGTGTCGGTATCCAAGTCAAGGCGACGCGAATATCACTACGATTATTGGAAGCAGCAAACAGATTTGACGATACCATAAAGGATATGCTGTACGTATTAGAATCAATTACAAATTTGTTAAGCTGAGATAAAGAATGATAATAAAGTTAAGTTTCAGTATAATGGTTATAAGATATTTAATAAATAATATGAGCTAGTAGCTACAGCGGATCTAGTCGACAATGTTTATCGATTGAATGTTGGCAGACCGGAAAAATGTTTCCTTGCTAGTAGTGGTATAACAATGGAAGTCTGGCATTGCAGATTACGACATATAAACTACAATGACTTAATTAAAATGGTATAGTCGAAGGTCTAACGTATAATAGAGATATAGATATAATATTATAGAATAATAGTCAAAATAATATTAGCTGGATTGAACAAAACTGTCCTGAGTGCTGTGAGGGTAAGCAATCAAGATATCCATTTAATCAGAAAGAAAATAGAGCCACTAAATTACTGGAAATTGTGCACACCGATATGTGGACTCATGGAAGTTTATTGGCAGTTCAAGATATTTCCTGATTTTCAAGGACGATTTTAATAGAATGACCTTTGTATATTTCCTCAAGACAAAAGACTCAATATTGGAATGCTTTAAAGACTTCAAGTTCATAATTGAAAATCAACTGAATTCAAGAATAAAAATACTGAGATCAGATAACGGGGAAGAATTCTGCAGTGAAGAGTTCGAAAAATTTTTAAAGAAAGTTGGTATAGATCATCAGAAAACGAATCCATATACGCCAGAGCAAAGTGATCGGAGCGGATAAACAGAACTGTTGTAGAGAAAGCCAGGTGTTTATTATTCGGTGCAGGATTAGATACAAAATTCTGGTCGGAAACAATAAATATTGCAGTATATAAATATCTACGAAACAAATCTATGACTTGGATTGCATAATATTATAAAACGTCGTTCGAGATTTGGACTGGTAGATAACCAGACATCAGTGACCTAAGAATTTTTGGAAGCATAGCTATAGTGCACATCTCTAAAAGTAGAAAACTTAAGTGGAATAAAAAATCCACAAAGATAATCCTAGTTAGACATCATACCATAATATGAATATCGGGTCTACAATTCAAAAAGTGACTCTGTTATAACTAGTTGAGTAATAATGGAAAATACAGAATCTACAGTGAAGATTATGCTCAACTCCAATACAAATACATCAAAGGATACAGAAGAACAGAAGATTTAATGGGGGAAGCGAGCAATATAATGTTAAAACAAAGCAATATAGTATTTAAATAGAGAAAAGGGTTTGCACACATCAACAAACTCAGATGAATATCAGAAATACATCCAGGAAGATGCTGAAACACCTGAAGTAAGGCGATCAAAAAGAGAGCCAAAACCTAAGAAGTATGAAGATTTTGTAACTTATATATGTGTAGAAAAAAATCACTGAAACAAACTTAGTGATTCACTAACGATAATGGAAGCATTATCAGAATAGATAAAGATTGATGGAAACAGGCTATGAAAGAAGAAATAGATTCCTTTGAGGAAAACGATATTCGGGAACTAGTTGATGTACCGGCTAGTGAAACCATCGTTGATTGCAAATGAGTATTCAAACAGTGAGAATAAACTACGTTATTGAGCCCGATTAGTGGCGAAAGGTTTCATCCAGACTCAGAGCATAGATTATAATGAAACATTTTCTCCCATGGTAAGATACTCTACTTTAAGACTGTCGATTGCTTTGTCAGTAAAATTAAATCTTGAAATTAGACATCTACATAGATGTAATTACAGCTTTGCTTTTTCTTTTGAAGAAATTGTATACGTAAAACTATCTAAAGCTTTTGTAAAAGGAGGTAGTGATAAAACTAAGATATTAAAACGTACAATCTATAAATAATTTAAAATAGTCACGTGTTTGGTATATAAGAGTTGGAAAAGTATTGTTAAAGATAGGCTATAGACAATCGAATACAGACAACCTTGTTTATATATTAAAATAAAAGTAAACTATGATTACAGTATATGTAGATGATTTCTTTATCTTTTCAAATGATAGTTGTGAAACGGAAAGTGTAAAAAGGAAATTAAATTCAAAGTTCAAAATAAAAGATTTAGAAAAAGAAAGAATTGTTTAGGGATATGCGTATTAAATGCGAGATTACAACAAAGAATATATATTATAACACTAACAGATCAAGAACAGTACATTGATCAGTTGTTAAAACGATTTAATATGACTGAAAATAAAAATGCTAATATTCCTGGAGTATGTCCAAAAATATGTTTTCCAATAGCGAAAATGATTATTATTTGTAATAAGAATGTACCTTATCGACAACTTATGGAGTTTAATGTATTTAGCTATTCTAATTTGTCTAGATATAGGTTTTTACGTTTTTAGTTTCTTAAGTCATTTCAATGACTGTTATACAAATGTTCATTGGCAGTATATTAAAAGAGTTTTGAGGTATTTGCAAAGTATCAAATATTATTGCTTAAAATTTGTTAAGGAAGATAAAGAGTTGAGAAACTTTGTAGAGACCAATTGGTCTCTACCAATTGTAGAGACCAAGCAACGTTAAAGATAGAAAGTCTTATACTGGATTTGTGTTTATGCTATCAGATTCAGCAATCTCATAGGAATCAAATAAACAGGAAGCTGTAGCATTGTCTATTTGCGAAGCTGAATACATAGCGTTAGCTGAAGCTTCAAAGAAAGCTATTTCAGATTATATTAGATTTTTAGATTAATCTATTTCTGAAGATTCTATTTCTGAGAAATTTATTATTTGAATTGACTGGAAATTTACACTGTCCCAATCAGAAATGATAATGGAATCGACATCGAATCTTTGTCTTTCTAACTAGGATTACTCTATATAACAATAATCAAACTGCTCAAAAATTATCTGTAAATCCCGTACATAAGAATACATAATGTAATACATGATGTAATGTTGAAACATATATAAGATACCACTTTGTAAGAGATGCCATTTCTAGTAATTATTTAAAAGTTGAATATCTTACATCAACAGATATGACTGCAGATATTTTAACTAAGAGCCTTTGCATTGTAAAAATATAATTTCCATTGCAAAATATAATAAATTTCTCAAAGATTTAGGATTAGTGCAGTAAGTTCTTTGATTTAGTGGGGAAGTAACCAAAGTTTTAATTTAGAACTGATGTATCTAGTTATTTTTATTTTATAAATTGTCAGTGTTACCATTGCGTCTCACAAATAGTGTACCACTAATTTTTTATTCTATGTCCTTCTTATTTCTTATAATAAAAATGGTGACCTTTGTATCTAAGCCGTGAGGACTGCGTGTCTTTTTATTATCTCTATTAACATATTCAATCGTCTTATTGTTGTTAATTATATTCTTTAATTTATTATGTTTTAAATTTAGTAACTCTTTTTCATATTTTTACATTGAATGTACCACAGATCATTTTTTTTTTCTTGATAATTAAAAAACGTGCATGTTATATGTTAGAAAGATTCCTCGATGTCTTATCTGTAATTATAAATAATCATAAAGATTATGTTTCACGGGTTTCCTCCGTGTCTAGATCCATTCTTGGAATGCCAACGTTTCGTGAACCTTGCAATTTGCTTCATCAGGAGGAGCAACTTACTAAGCTGTTCCTTCGGGTCATTCCTTTTTTATATTACGCTACTTGTTGCAGTGGTAAGGAGGAAAAAAGAAAATTGTAGGAGGGGAAGGTGGGGGAATCGATCAATCTTCAATAACCGGGAGAATGGTTTCCCATATTTTATTTATGTTGTAGTCATTATGTTACCTCTATTTAGATTGTTAGAATGTTTTTGTATCTCTATGGCTTCTCTATACTTTCTTGGAAAGTATGATGTTATGTTGGCTATTGTGGTCAAACAGTATTTGATATCCTGTTTCGATATTGTGTTCTGATAATGCTGATTGATTGACGTCACTTTGATGTTCTTTTATCCGTAGGTTGACCATTCTCCCAGTTTCTCCAATACTTACCAGCAGGAACAAGGTATTTTGTATACTCCTGCGGAGTGGAGGTCTATGATCTTTAGGATTTCTTAGGATTTGTCCTATCTTTTTGGGTGGTTTGGAGATAGTTCGGATATTGTGTTTGTTTAATATCCTGCCAATCCGATCTGTTGTTCCTTTGAGAGAATGGATAGGATCCTTTCGTATGATTGTGTGTCAGAGACCGTTGTCTTGTTTGCATGTTTATTGATTGTTTTGATTATGTCTTTTTTGTCGTGTCCGTTTTTCTGTAAGGCTAATTTTAAGTGATTGAGTTCCGTCTGTAGATGTTCTTTGTCAGAGAAAGCTCTATGTACAAGTGAATTGATTGTAGACTGTTTTTGTGCTGGTGATGCGACTCGGCATGTAGATATCTATCTGTGTGTGTTGGTTTTCTATATACTTGATAGCCTAAGGTTTCTTAGAGACAAGAACATCTAGGAAGGGGAGTTTTTCGTTTTTTTCTATGTCTATAGTGAAGTGGATATTTGAATGTTGATTGTTGAGGAAAATAAGGAATTTACGGAGTTGGGCTCTGCCGTGTCTCCATATCACGAATGTGTCATCTACATAACGGAACCAAACTTTTGGTTTTTAGAGTATTTTCCTGAGAGCCAGCACAAAAACAGTCTGCAATTAATTCACTTGTACATAAAGTTTTACCATCTCTGACAAAGAACATCTACAGACAGAACTCAATCACTTAAAATTAGCCTTACAGAAAAACGGACACGACAAAAAAGACATAATCAAAACAATCAATAAACATGCAAACAAGACAACGGTCTCTGACACACAATCAGACAAAAGGATCCTATCCATTCTTTCAAAGGAACAACAGATCGGATTGGTAGGATATTAAACAAACACAATATCCGAACTATCTTCAAACCACTCAAAAGATAGAACAAATCCTAAGAAATCCTAAAGACCTCCACTCCGCAGGAGTGTACAAAATACCTTGTTCCTGCGGGCAAATATACATTGGAGAAACTGGGAGAATGGTCAACTTATGATAAGGATAAAGGATAAAGGATAAAGGAACACCAATGTGATATCAGGCTAAAACACGTCACGCAATCAGCATTATCAGAAACAACATCGAAATAGGACATCAAATACGGTTTGACAAAATGACCACAATAGCCAACATAACATCATACTTTCCAAGAAGATATAAAGAAGCCATAGAGATACAAAAACATCCTAACAATCTAAATAGAGATAATGGCTACAACATAAATAAAATATGGAAAACCATTCTCCCGGTTATTGAAGACTGATCGATTTCCCCACCTTCCCCCCCCCCCACCACAATTCTCTTTTTTCCCCTTACCAACAAGTAGCATAATATAAAAAAGGAACGAAGGAACAGCTCAGTATCAGACTGCTCCTCGCCCTGATGAAGTGGACTACAAGATTTACGAAACGTTCCAAGAATGGATCTGGACACGGAGAAAACTCGCGAAACGCATAATCTGTATATAGAAAGCACCCGTGGAAATCTCAAGAATATTATAAATAATCATTTTGTTAACCAATACTTATATCTATATGCATCTTTTAATTCAATCTTTTGTACATGTTCTCTACACACTCTTTTTTTGAACTTGTTATTTTTATCATTATAATTAAAAGACAATGTATTTCATATCATAATACATGTTTAAATGCGATAGTATTAACTTACCTTTTTTACAAGCATTTAGGAACTTTATACAATTATTAATTTGTTTTTTGGTTAATTTAATAAAATCATTGCGTAACTAAATTATTTCTATAACTAAACAGGCTTTTTATAAATTTAATAAATCCTATCCTATGATAATAATTATAATATTGATATTTATAAGATAATTATAACGCATCTTAACGCTCATGTAAATTTAACAATCAAGAATAATATAATTTGCGGCTCAATATGAATAAAATTCATGTTCAAGAAGGATTATTAGAGCCCAACAAGATAAGCTATTAATACTAGCACGTGAGACAGACAAAAAAGAAATTAGGGAGAAGTGTAAAGAAACATATAAATAATTAAGAAATACTATATAATAATTAACTATATAATAATTAAGTGGTTCCTCGTCTGTATCAGAACATAGATTAAAAGAAAAACACGAATTTGACTGGAATAATGTTCATATATTAGATAATAAATCTTCATATGTAAAAAGAATGGTAAATAGTCTGAGATGATATATACAAAATAGACAATAGGCTTGAATAAACAAAGTGATATAGAACTATTACTAGATAACTATCTTCCCGTTTTAGAATTATTGTCCCCCATTTAGACAAATTACCCCCACCACAATGTACATGTTAAAAAGTACAATATAGTTGTCAGTGTTAGATGCACATTTGCGAAATGTCACACAATAATTGTCGATCGGAGAATCAATAAACTGAGGTGACTATTGATTTAGGTAACAATATTTTAATTAATTTAATTAAATTAACACATTACATCCAATTTATATTATATACCATAATTTTACAGTACAATAATGTTAACATCATATTGATAATCATGAAGTACATAGTTTTCAAACCATAATTCTTGAGTGTCGATTCTGCCGCAAGTAATGAAAAATTCTGTTAAGCATGAATGGTATTAGAACAATTTAATTTGAGACAATGAGCGTCAGAACCAATATATACGTATAATTATGTTCACAATAGGATCATGCAATTATATAATAAATTGTACAAGTAAGCATATGTATGTTTTATATACATTCACTGAAGAGAACTATTGGAAAAAGATCGAAACGTTTAAATATTGTTTATATTCAAACATTTATTTTATTATATAGATTTTAAAAAAGCATTGTATAATTATGACATAATTATGACATATAATTACATCTTGCTTTGATAACCTTCTCATATAGTAATTAAAGTTGATTATTTATTAATTGAAAAGAACCATTTTTAATAATTATTCATTATATAGATTGATCCTTATAGTGAATAATGTATACATTCTTCAAGATAAGTTTTGCGAGCGTAATAAAATAATATTAAATGCTTTGGAAAGTCTTTTATATTACATATGTTTCATAATATCAGAATGCAACACAATTTTCGAAATACGTCTTTCAATATATTCTACGTTATGTTCCCAAAGAACATAATGTAAAATCAACAGAAAGTCAAGACGACTTTATTTTGATTTAAAATGGTTATACAATTTTTGTGTGACAAAAATTGATATTGACATTACAACTCAATAACTAAAAGAACTTTGAGATGGTCTCAAAATTCAGTAGTCTGAAAGTTTTTTCAAATCTTGTAACTAAAAATTATTACGTCAACTTTTATCTATTATGTCAAAATTATATCATTTTGTTCCTCTAATTGAATATAACTTTTGCTTTTTGTATGGAGAAAGTGTGTTACATTTGTCTAAAACGTTTTTGTAATCTGTGACTGTAATTAATATAAATCAAGAAAAATATGAGAAATAAAACTACAATAAAAAATGAAAATTATGTCCTACTTACCGGCCGCGCATCCAACGAAGCAAAAGATTAACATGACCTTATAAATCTGCACGAGGATTATGAAAGTGCCAGGATTTCTTGAAATCGACGCCATGTGATTCTTTCAGCTGATCTTTTTCTTTATAAATGGTCAACTGGATATTATGTTTAGGAAATGTGACCTGTTTGCTGCCTGTAAGTCGGTTTTAGTTTATTTTTCTTTTAAAAAAATGTTATTTTCTGAATAAATTAAAATAAAATTGTAAGAGTGAGATTATAAGGAAGATTTTAAGACGAACAGTTTTGTTTTATTTATACAAAGAAAAATTATTTCAATTCATATGGTGTTGACTTAACGTTTAGAAAACTCCTCATTTTCTAAATAAAATTAATCAAATCTTTTCGTTATTTAATTTCTATTGTATCCGCTATTATTATATGACAACTTTCAATAATTCTTTACTTTATCAGTCGTACATGTACAATATAATGTTATTATCAATTTTATTTTTAAACTACATCGCAGTCAACAAATAAAATAAGACATATACAGCCATATGCAAAAAATTTGGAAAAAATTTGTATGATACAATGTATAAACTTGCTTTTTTAAAAATATTTTTAATTTCGAAACTAAAAAGTATACAACAAAGAGACAAAAAAGAAAAAAATGTTTGTTATAATGTACTTTATCCGTATAAATTTTTTCAAATTTTTTAATAAATTTTATCATCAATTTCATTTGTCATTAATTTTAAAAAAGTTATTACACAATAAAACATCATATAACAAAAAATATGATTACTTTGCAAAAAAAATACCGTACAAATTTTTTTCAAAAAATTTTGAAGCTTAGAAAGCCTACTTTCAGATAATTTCATATTAAATTTTGTTTGCTGATGTTTCATTGAACTTAGCGCTTTAAAATAAGACAAAAATATTACAAAGATATAATTTTTTAATTTTATATAACTTAGAAACAAAATATCGTAGATAAAAAATTCAAACACAAATTTAAAGCTTTATCTTTATGCTTTAAAGTGCGTGATCAAAAATCTCTCTGAGATTTTTTTCGCTGAGATATTTAATGTTTCATGAAATGCGCGAAAATTGTAAGTGCCTAATACTTTTACACATAGCTGTATGTGTGTTTTTATAAAAATTTAAAATGCCTTATTACAAACTTTTAAATAAAAAATTCTTTTTTGAAAAATTTTAAGATAAAATATTTTTAACCTAAAATTTTTTTGTTCTTATTTGTTATTTATATTTTTGATTCTTTATATATAAATAAAGTTAAAAATAATAACACTACANTCATATATACTTATATATATATATATATAAGTTAGAATTCTACTATTTAATGTTTCGTCAATGACTTTCACCTCTCTGTCTTCTCTTTTTCTATACACTTAAAAATTTGATGTATATATCACTTTTATTCACTTCTGCAAATATGAGCGAAACGTCGCTTTAAACTACGAATGCGCGCGTCCGCGAAATTTGGAAATTTTCATTTACGAAAAAAGAGTCAATTTCGAAGAGAGGTCAGCGACTGAACTCAAAGCTGGCGTATCGCGACTACGGCTTTTATATACGATGGCAAGTCTACGGTGGTGTATGGTGGGGTGGATGAACAACGTCACCCTCCGGATGCGCACCTGCGTCGGTGACGACGAACTTCGTGCCAGCGAACGAAAACAATTGTCGTAGGTGGGATTTAATTGGAAATTTACAACACGAAACACAACAGGATTTTTATAGGATCCCCAGATAGATACCGAAATCGCATTTAATCTGGATTAATCAGGTATTATTTAAAAATTAATTACTTACAATAGAGTTATTTGATACCCAGTCGAAAAAATTACAATTATAAAAAAGATTCTTATAACTACTTCAACCGAAATTTAAATTTATTTCTCATGTACTATCATGTACCTCAGAATTATTTACTTCATATACCTTTAACATATTTTATTTAGTCTATATAGTCTAGTGCATTTGAAATTCTTTAGGTATTTATTTTATTCATGCATGTACAAATGAAAGCTCACATGCAAAATTTAAATCAATATAAGCGCAGATCTACGATGTCATGCACCTCTATAATGATGTAACTTATTCACAAAATTGGGAAATAATACATTACTTGTAACGCCGTTACTTTTTTTCTAGTAAACATCATTACTGTTTCCTGTTTGTAATGATAATGGTAATGTCATTACATTTTACAATAATGGTAACGAATCAGCCGTTATTTTATTGTTACTTTAGTTTCTATTAGATGAGTCGGATTGCATATTTCGATACTGTTGTCGCTGAAAGATGTTTTGCATTAATGTCTCTAGAAATGTACTTTAAATTATTCAAGTTGTGTTGTTGTTATATTATGATAAACGAACGAATACATAAATTTTTTTTAAATGCTTGTGCAAGTATGCAAATATGTTTACAATTTAACATTGTATTATGTATAATAAAAGATTATCATATGCAATAAGTGTAATCATAATATATCTAGTTTCTCATTTCTATTACTAAGATATTTTATATTTTATATTTTAGACTACGTTCCAATAGTCATTATCAGTATTGGAAATATGTAATTTATATTACATGTATACAATGGATTTTCAATACTTGAAAATCAATTTCAATACTTGAAGTGAATCTTGAAAACAAATTCATCTTCATTAAAAACAAATATTTTCTTATGTAATTTAAATTATATCAAAAAATTTGACAGCATATGCTTACGTATAGCAGCTTTTCATCAATATAACAGATTTCCAAATCTGAATAGTGATAAAAAATGATTAATATCTCGGTACTCAGAGCAGGCGATTATTTTTAATGATGCCAGACTCGGTTATTTTGTGAAAAATACATCTAATTTTATCAATATTGGACGTAAGTGGGCTAAATTCAATAATTTTCTGAAAAGTAACGAAAAAGTAACGACAACGCGTAACTTTTTAAAAAGAAACTGTATATTTTTTTAAGATAACATTCCCAACTCTGCTTATTCTCATTCGTTGACCGAATATTAAGAGTGCATGAAGTATAAATAGCATGGATTCAGAAATTAGATAGAAAAATATTAAAATTAGAGAGAAAAATTTTGGATCGGGAAAAAGTTTCTTCGTATATTTAAAAATTTTTGTAAAAAGTTTTTCATTTATTGCAAAATTTTTGTTACCATTATATCATTCACTAGAGCAAAATTCAGCTTTGAGGATCTGTTTTTTAAATTGCGGTATAATGATTTGTATCAGAGTTATGAGCAATTAAAGTTAGAATGCCTCTTTACTCGCGAATAACTCAGGAAGAAAACATCATAGGAACATTTTTAAAAAATGATTTTGTAGGGAAAGCTTCAAGCTTTCACGATAAGTAGTCGAAAATTTTCGTAAATTTTTTTTTGGACACGTGAGACCTCCAAAGTGAAAAGAAAATTTTTTATCTTTTTCAGCTCGTAGTTTTTGAAATATAAAAATTACCAAACTCATAGAAATTCAAAAAATATAATAACTTTCCGAAAGTAGATTTCAAGCTTTAAAACTCTTTTTTTAAATTTAAATTTTGTTCTTCAAAGATATTGTATATACAATATCTATATGTTGTTCAAAAATATTGTATACAATTTTGAATTAAAAAATATGAAGAAACTTTTCCCCCGACCTAATATTTAAAGAAAACTTATGCTCGTCATTTTTTTAGATCGTTTCTCATAAATAATCAAAAAATCAGATAAATACAAATAAAATTAAGTAGTTCATAACGTTTCTTTAAACATTTCGAGTAAAAAAGTTCTATAATTAGTTAAAATATATTTTAGCAGAGGGGATGAATGGTCACTAATGATCTAAATAAAAATTATACTTAAAAAAATGAGACATCCAATTCTTTTCAACATAATTACAAATTTTAATCAGTAAGTATTTAAAGACCCTTGATTTAATTTAACATTTCGTCAACATGTATGATAGTTCTTATTATTAAAATTTATATTATTACAAGTCAAGTATCAACTATTGGCGAAATTATAATAATACTGTACAACATATACTATACTTTTACAGTCTTTTTTTATCTAGCGTTTTTGCTAGTTTAACTTGTTGAGATACATTCTGACGTCATGTAAATGCAGAACTTGTTATATATAATTATATATCTGGAGAAAAACTACAATTACGAAATATTTTTTCCAATGCATATAAATAAAATCTTTCGCTGGAATGTCGCGCACACTACATTTTTCATCAAAATGATAGTGCGTTCCGAGAGATATTTTTTTATGATCATACTTTTTAAATTATTTAAATGGACCAAAGAATTTTTTGCATGACACGCGAGAAGAGCGCAACAAGTTTCTAGATAACTGTGGATCAACTGAACTTCCACAAGTGGTAGTATAGGTAGATATCGAACAATGCGTTGCATCAGTGTCGCGGAAGTATTATTATAGTTACTTATGTCATTGCGCTTGACTTAGCGCCGAAACACTACTGTATCTTCTGATACAGAAATACGAACATTCCTAATTGCAAAAATGCACAACGTATATGACATTTATCGGATCAATAAAGGCGGAATGCTACAATCAACATTTCCACGTCTAATATCCCGTCTAATTATATCTGCAATTTACACCTATAAATAAAGATTTGTAATTGTGATCAGTCCGAAGAATAAGAAAAACTTTTAACGTCAACAAGTTCTTTGTATGATGATGATGACTGCTTTCAGCAGAGAAAGTTAGAAACAGTGACTGTTTAACGAGTCCTTAATATGATTGGTTCTTGATTTTAATTCTTCATGGATTTAAGTGTAGAAACCAGTCATATTAAAAAATCTCTGAATGCTAATTTATCAGTATTCTCTGCTGAACGCAGTCAATTCCAAATGTTTCGATCGCGTATAAAGAGGCATCTACAATGAGATTTTAAAAGCATAACATAAAGATAATCATAACTGAGTTGTGAAATGTGAGTCGTAATCGTAGGTCAATGCATTTTGGCATAACCATATGTATGCCAGTATGGCATATGTAGTTACGATATGACATTTTTTGCTTAAATGCATCTGGGATTTACAGTTTAATGTATTGATTTATTTCTTATATGTATATGTTTATGGGAAAACAATAAATTAATCCAAACTGATCCAACTTTTGACGTATCAAAGTGTTCATTTTAAATGTATTGAGAAGTTCAATATCGCCGCGCAAAAATACAACAGTGTTGTATCACCCACACTGTTTCATCATAGAAGAGAGTGGTCTAGCGTGCGAGTCATAAAACCCAAGTCATTAAAAAGAAGAAGAGCACAAGTTGCTCTCGCTGTCAATTACTTTCGCGGCTCTTCACATAGAAAGCAATATAAACAAACGATCCTCTGATGATTTAATCTAACGCACTTGGAGAATAATTACTGAATTACGCATTTGAATGTTAGGCAGCTTACGTCACTTCACAATTCACGTTTAATATAATTTTACGACGCCAGTTTTAATGGTGCGAAATTCGTGGGATCTATATAACTCTTTCCTTTGCAGCGACACATAAATTATTCCTACCGAATTAATAATTTTCTCTTGGTGCGGCTTCTATTAAATAATGTGGTATTTAATAAAATTAAGAGTATATGCATAGATTATTACGAGAAATTAGAAAATAGAGTGAAATAATGTATTTACTTCTTAGATAACAATACACGTTCATAAAATATATCATTTTTGATACAATCTTCCAGTTTTGCAACACATTTTATGTAAGAGTTCACAATCTTTTGATTCTGTGTACGAAAATTTTTGGTTGCCCTCAAAACTATAGATGGATTGATTTCTGAACGCTATGGTCGGTATGCATGGTCAGTTTTTATATTTAAGGCTTAAATACAGTTTTAAAATGTTATAACCAATTACAGAACACAGTATTAGTATCTTAACACATTATTTAAAACGATCTTGGAATAAGAACGGACTATGAATACCGGCTCAAAGCAGCTAAAATTTGAATTTCTTTCATATCTTATCTATAATTCTGACCTTGCTACCATCTTAAAATTTCTTCTTGCATATCTTGACTAGCGTTTCAGTTTTCTTTAAATTTCGGAAATATTTAAAAGGAAGATAAAGAAAAGAGTAAAAATTAATTTGAAAATATTTGTATGTTATTAATTAAATTCTTGAGGAAAAAATAGAAAATATGTACAATAACAAGCATAACTCTTTCATAATTTACCAAGCTTCTTATAACTGACCTGAATCTATGAAAGAAATTCCTACTCGCATATTAAAGCTCGATGAATCTCGACAAGAATTTCTTAGAAGTCAAGAAGCAATACGCCAACTCATTAGATCTGCAGGCAATTTTTCATTTACTAGAAACACATCAGAATACTCGATGCAACATTTCATGATAACGAGTCCGATTTCTTTGACTAATATTTGAAACGTAAAAAATTCAGCATATAATAAGATTATTGTAAGAAATAAAAGTATATATTTTAGCACCAATAAAAGTATATATTTTAAGTAAATGTTTATACGTTTATTAAACATTACGCAGTTCCTTATTCAGTTGATGAGAACAGTGATTTCAATTTAGAAAGGTACGTGGTAACAATTTCGGTAGCAATCATTATTATTCTCTTGTTCAATCGGTCGGAATATTCATGAGAGATTAATTAAATTTTATTATAAAGAATTGGAATTTGTTGTCGACTCATAACTGGTTATTATTTCCATATAGTTCACAAAAGTCATAACTATGAAATATTTGTGCAGAAAGATATGTTTTTAAAATTAATTTTCATATATTCCCTATACATGTTTAAGAAATAAATTCAAATATTTCTTAGATAATGATTATTAATTATCTTTTTCAATAATAAATTTTATTACATCCACCTATCATTAAAAGATACATATGTATATTGAACAGTAAATGTTTTCCGTATCGGCGTAGAAGCGTCAATGCTACGTACAGTAAATATGACGTATATTGTTGGCTTAGACAAGCTGTATTCTCGACAAATATTCGCAGATAATTTGCGAACGTTAACGGAACAAGATTTCGAAGATATTATAACGGTACACTGGAGCTATTCATCGTCGGACGTCATATGTCGCACACAAGCAAGCACGGACCATTCCATATAGCTTTCAATGTGCGCTTGTAATAAAAAAAGAGGAACAAACGACTTGCGTAAAATGTATACCGGTGTGCCGAATTAATGTTCTATTTTCACAATCGTGCTGATTTAAGCTCTTTTCTACATGGTGTGATAAACTTAACTTCATGATATCGCTCATGTTACTGGCCTATCTCTCGCAAATGTGCTGTCAAAAAGCCTTGGACGCGGACGTGAAAAATTGTCTGTCCCCGGTAAAAAATTTTTCATGCATGAATATGTATAAATATGTATAAACATATATATAAACATGCATAAATATTAATAAACATGTATAATTATATATGAAATAAGTCCATACGTGTTCATACATCCTTTTTTCTTTTAAAATTACTTTTTAGTATAATAGAAATAATAATAGTAATATGTGAAAACATTAAAAATAATTAAAAAGATAATTTTCGCACTATTTGTTTTAGAAAAAATCAAGTTTGAAAAAATGTAAAAAAAATTATTTATGTATAATTGTATATATAATTGTGCATAATTATGTACAATTTTTTATATTTTTCCAAACTTGTTTTTTTCTAAAACAAACAATGTGAAAATTATCCCTTTATTTTTTTATGTTTTCATATAACTATTATTTCTATTACACTAAAAAGTAATTTTACAAAAGAAAGAAGAATATATGAACATGTGAATATATGTATATGAATATATGGACATATTTCATATATAATTATACATGTTTATGCATGAAAAATTTTTTACCTGGTCAGTATTAACGGTTTGCAAAAATTCGATAAACTGCGCAAAGCCGAAAGAGAATTCGCGCTTCCATAAAGTCTCATCGCGTTCTTGTGAGATAAGATATTAGACAAACGATAATTTTTTTCTTCCTGCTAGTATAATTAATATAATAGTTTGAAATTTGCACAAGGGGGGTCTAAGAAATAAAAATACTCTTCATAATTTTAGAAATTTATAAATAATAACTTCTAGCAAATACAGTAAATATATTTTAGACATTATTAATCTTACACAGCTTTAGTTCGCATATTATCACACTTCAATATTGTAATATTTCAATAAAGAAAACGAATTATGCAAATCACGTATAAATAACATACAGTTTATTATTAATTAGAGCAAATATATGTATATACTATTTCAAACTTTTTCCAATTTAGCAAAAATGTATCAGCTGTAATATGATAACATGTTACAGGAGACAGTTTACTGGTATTTTATACGTATTTTTGACTAAACGATTTAGAGGAATATAAAACCATTCATACATATATGTGTATGTACACACACACACACACACACACACACACACACACACACACACACACACACACACACGAGGCATTCCAAATCGACGACCTTCGTCACTGACCTCTGCCGATTTTTTTATGATATTAAAATATTCAATTATTTTTTTAGATATTTACCTCCATTAGTTTCCTAGATATGAATTTTTTTTTAGTATTTTCAATTTGTTTTATTTTGTAAACGTTTAGTTGAACATAACTTTTGTTTAAATTATTGAAAAGCAAAAAAATAACCATATTAAACTGTTTTCTTGAAATCTTCTATTAGAAAAAAATATTAAAAAAAGCTTTAAATTTTGTTTTTACTTAAAAAATCTGATTGAAATAAACAAAGTCAATTTTTGTCAAAACCGACATTTTTAATTTTTATTAAAAAATTCTCCAATATTCTTAGTAGAAATACAAAAAATTTAATTCATATTTGATTATNTAAGTCATATTTGATTATGGTCAAAATTTTCCATTTTTTTTAATTTTTATTAAGTCTGTTATTTAACATTAGTATATTTTTAATCTGCTGATGACATAAATCATATTATTTCATAACGATACTAGAGAATATATTTTTAATTTCACAATTATTTAAGGAATAAAGATTTATAAGAATATTATTTGAATAAAATAACATCTTTTAGAATATATGAAGAAATTTATTAATAAAGATAATTTTTATATAAAGATTTTTTATTAAGATATCAAACAGTTCAGTAGTTGTGGACTAATTATCTGGAGATCTAATTATCTGGCAGATAGGCGTTGAAAACTTGCACGAGTAGCCATTTTTTAATATGTGTTTTCCAAAATTATTAATGAATTTGTAAGGACTATTTTGTTAAAACGTACTATTTCTGTGATGGTGCTTCTCAATAATTCAAAAATTTTGAAATTTGCAAATATTTATTATCATAAAGACGACAGTAGTTTATAGGCAGCCATGGGCCGTCAAAACAAACCCCCATCACTCCACTTCCGGCGCCGAGAGCGTGGCCTATCTGGGAAATGGTGCGCTTTGATTGATCGGTGACACGAAAGTGTGAGTAATGAGGTAATTAAATGATGCGTCTTGATTGGCTCGGTCCATGGCTGCCCACGCGTTGATTGGCTCTGTCCATAGTCGCCTACGCAGTGACTAGAGAAGAGGGTGGGTGTCGACAGGGAATGAATACCGTGACACCAAGGAAAATCGGGACCGAGATATCGGGACATTTTATCGGGGGGAGGAGGAAGGAGTGGGCAGCAGATATGAATAGCGCAGTTTTTTTGTTCTGTAGATCATTTTTTGCTACAGCAACTCAATGTCTCCGTATTTGCGTTTTTGCGTTTTTAGCGAAAGGGTTTTTCCTTATTATTTATGGCGAAGACTTTTACGTTTTCGGGAGACTTTTGCTTTCACTAAGGAGAAAGGAGAAGTAAAACAGAAATGAGAACAAGTTCGTGCTGGTAATGCGTCATTGTAATCGGTGTGATGATTTACTCGTTTTTAAAGAATAAATTTCTTCTGTACTCTATGCCGGAGATATTTTTATTTAAATATGATAAAAATCTATATTATTTAAGCCTGAAATATTGGGATATTTGGAATGTGAAATAGTCGAGAATTTAAGTTATAAACATTTTCTTTATTGATAAAAGAGTTATTACGATAAATGTATTGTATTACATAAAAAAATATATTATAAAAAATATATCATAATCCTCGATTCATTAAAATTATATTAACAGTTTCGTTGAATTTTAATTCAGTTATTTCTAAAAATAATATATTAAAATATATTTCCAAAAATGACAAATTTTTTATTTGTGTTCCCACGCAGCGTTCAATATCTTCTTTGTTGCCTCAAAAAGTGAGTTTGATGATTTCGATGTAGGAATTAGTCAGAATCAACTCTATCTCCTTATATATATCAAATATCGGGCGCATTCGTTACCATTGTTGATAGTAGACGTCAGTTGCTTTACATGCGCATCGACACATTTGATTATTTTCTCCATTCCTTGAAATGTATGTTCCTTACTCGCATTACAATCGCGACGAAGTAAGATTTTCTTTTCTTCGTCGGCGATTGTGCTGGTTCTGCTTGCATACTTGCTGATGAAGTCTCCTTTGGAAAATTTTCATCTTCCTTGTGCGTTATCAGTATAATTTTCACCATAGGCAGAGATGACAAATATATTTGCGAATGAGATAGGATTTACTTTGATTTTGCTACTTTCTATGCTCATGAGTCCCATTCTCTTGAAATTGTTTCCACGCTTTGAATTGAAGTTGATTCCTTCTGTGTAATTGCCAGTCAATTTGACAATAGGCTCGAAGATTTCCTCCTTTGTGGATTGTAATCTCACGTGTAATTTCTTCGTATGAGAGAAGTTGAACGGGTAGAGAGCAGCAAATATTGTTGTTCATTTCGTTCGGTAATATTGTTTATCACACGAGGATTATTAGGCACAAAGTGATTTCCAATTTTTTGTCTTTCAGCCATGTCGCTTCGCGCGAAAACTTTGGATGAATGTTTCTCACACAAATAAAGGAAAATTAGGACAACTGATCTCGAAGTGACTCTTCAAACAACGAGACGCGACTAAAGTATCGTAACATGTGAACACTATGTGAAGCGATTTGCGCTTATATGTTTTTCGAAAACTAACGAAAATCTGCGCGCGCAGAATATTTGTTTAAATTGTTACTTTTCTAGAAGAATCTTGCTACGCTGTTATGCGATGCAGTTACTTTTTCAGAAAGAATTTTTTCGAAGATGGATAACGGAAATATTTCATATCACAAATATGCTCGAATTCGTAAAAAATCGAATAAATCATCAAGATTACTTGAATATAAAGTACTATTATATTTGAAAATAATTCTCCAAAGTAAAGGAAATATTCTAATGTCGAATTTATTTTTCATTAATTTTAGAAAGATTTCTCAGTAGCACGACTGGAACTATGGATACGCATAATAGTTAATCCGAGCAAAAAACCAATCTTAATGTTTAAAAAAATTCTTTTCTAACGACAGAGAAACGTTGTCCCTGAAGAAAATTATTTCATAAACCGTCATAAACTTTTTATATAGTAAAATTAAGTCATAGTTATATAACGAGAGTCAAGAAAAAAATTTAAGTGACGAGAGTTATGTTCAGTGAGTCCACGATTTTTCTTTCTTACATCAAATCTAATAAAAATCAAGCTCTACGCGATATAAAAATGAAATTCCGTTTTTTTTTCATTGAAAAAGTTTATTTTTGCTTGTCCTAGAATATTGAAATTGTCCGAAAATTTTTCTAAAAAACGGCAAAAAATGGAAAAGATTAAATTTGAATTATTCCGACAATAAGAATACCATAGTACGAAAAAGCATGCGACAAAAACTTTTCCGAGATAATAACGAAAGTGAGAGGAAAAGGATTTCCTAAGACGAGCGATGGTGGGTGTGATGCTCATATGCGAGGATGGGAGTTAATTTTATGTTGTTCAAAGTTTGTTAATTTTATGTTGTTCAAAGTTTGTTAAAATGTTGTTCGTAACCAGAGAGTTTTTTATCAATTCCCACTCTGAAAATTTTTCGAGAAAATCTCTACGTGTAAAAGGAAGGAAACCAATCAGAAAAATTGTTAAAATCTACTTGCCAATAGCGTGACTAGAAATTTTTATTGATTCATCCTTCTTTAAGAATTTTCGTGAATATCATTAGTGTATAAATATCACGTATCGAGTGAATTAAGATTTAATCCTACGCTGATTTTTTTCTGTCAAGAGTTGATTTTTGTTGTGAAATTATATAATCAATAATTTTATGAACGATAAAAATGGCACTTCGCGAATCGCTTACAAAATTCTTTATCGTCGTCTGCAACTTGAATCAGAAGTTAGTTGCAGTTGATTATCTGACAAAGTTGTCAGAAACCGAGAATTATTCAGTCTTCGGGTGTTTCGCGAGTGAGTGCTCCAGTACGTTGTTGTGCACTAGCTGGGGCATTGCGGCGGCGATGCGAGATTGATGGAAATAATCTCGCATCATTTAGAAGTACATGAGTGCTTTAATCATAAAGAAGACGATGCTGGAGGTTACATAGCTGACTTCAAGCGTAGCGCTGGAGGTAAGCAGTAACAACATTTTTTTGAAATAAATTAAAGAAAGTTTTATTAAAAATTCGCTGCACTAAATTCCAACATTTGTTTCACAGTTTCGAACTGTATTGTAGGCCGGACGATTCCGCATCGTGGGGGACACCCGTTAGGCCGGCTTAGTTTGAAGCGACGACGTTCAGCCGAACAAGCGATTAATGAAATACCAGCACGTAAGTTGGAAAATAATGAAAATTAATTAGAAATTAAATTGCAAATTAAATTAGATAGTTTATTAAAAATATTTAATTTTCTAGGAAGAGCACGAATCGAGGCCGTATGGGATTACACCTGCGCAACATTCCCGTGGTTGTATTATCATCTGGTAAGTTGGATTTTCAAAATATTTCTCCCTATAAGACCAATTCTTCTATCTAAGGATAGAATCAAATAATAAATAAAAAGAATAATACTAATGTAAAAATATAATTGTGTTTTAGATGATGAATCGCAGGATTCTTCTGCCCATATGCGCATATTGTAGAGTCTCTTTATTCCACGACATAAGTTTTAAAAAGTTAACGAAAAACCATAGTAAGTTTATGCAAAAGATGAAAAAAACAAAATGTTATTTTTTAGCGCGAGAAAATGAAAAAGAACAGGAGGAGGAAGAGCAGGAGGAGGAGGAGGAGGAAGAGCAGAAGGAGGAGAAGAAAGTTATAGAGGAGAGAGAAGAGGAAGAAGAGGAGGAGAGGAAGTGAATAACAGCGGCGAAATTTCGATAGTGGAATCCGGCAATATCACTGAGATAGAAGAGACGCAAAAAGCTTTGGAGGGGGAAGAAGACATGAATGAAAGAGAGGAAGAGAAGGAGGAGAAGGATGAGGAGGAAGCTAGATACTATGCTCATGATGTTGAAGGTAATAGTATTTCACTAAACTTTTTATATATTTTTGTCGTAATGTATTCTCATGTATGAATTTTTTATTAGATATTTCATATACGCTGTTTGAATGATATAAATCAATCGAATCGGTATTCCGGAGATTTTTACGCGAGTAAAGAAAGCAACTAAAGGTGAGTTACCTTAGTATGCTAAACGTAGTCACTACTTCGAATGTAATAAAAGATTTACGCGTGATATTTGCTTATATACGATTATATATGATATATATTAATATTGTAACTATAAACATTTTCGTGATTTCAAACCATCACAATCTGCCGCAATATTTTAATTTATTTTATTGATATCAATGAATAAGATTTGTTTAATTTTTCAGTACAAATCGGTGATGGCGTCGATAGAGATGACGCCGATCTAATAAACGAAAATAAGGAAAGTCCTGCTGACAACGAGGAACATCGTCATCATCATCTCATCATCATCAACATCAGTAGCAACCGCAGCAATAGTGTCATCGCCATCAGCAGCAGCATCATCGACACTAGGTTGGCGAACAATTTAATTTCTTAGAGTTACGGGCGGAAAACTCGCGACGTTTCAGAAATTATGGTATTCTCGGAAGAGACAAGTTTCGCGATACGGCCAATACCCGAAGGTGCGAATATCGTTCGCTGATTAGAAAACGAGTTTTGCGAAATCTATGTGTATGCGATACGTTCGTGCGAACCGGGCGATTACGTTGGAATATCATTGGTTGGCGAATCTAGTGCATAGTCCGGCAGAACTATCGCTTCGTCTGGTACGCGACTTAACTTCCGAGGATGTATGGGGACTCGTAAGTTCGGTAGCTCAAAGGAATCGATATTGCGGAAAATTTCGATGTTTTCAACATCGCGGCACCTGCGAATCGTGGCCGCAAGTCGAATCGTTTAACGCGCGAAGACGTAGCAAAACGCTCGATTTTGCAATTAAATAATTCGGATAATTTGTGTTTTCCATGTTCCCTTATAGTGGCACGAGTGCATTGCGAACGTGGAAATCTATGAATGGGTGAACTCCATGAAAAATGGAATTGTATAAGAGTTTCTTGTTACAATCCGAATTGCGAGAGAACTAATGAGGAACGCTGGAATTACAATTCCCGAGGAGGAATGCGGAATTCGCGAAATCGAGTGTTTTCAACGGTATCTGCCGAAAATATTGCTATAATAATGTATTTTAGCACTTTCAGATACGGCGAGAATCCGTTATTTGATGGTTGCGCGCTACTTGCCTCTCTATTAAATTAAACATAATGTATTACGAACGTAGGCGTCATTACAATCCGATATTAAATGTAAAAGCCGCTGCTGACTCTGGCGAGGGATATTGCGTCACGTATAACGTGGGCTATCGTAAAGATAGAGGTCACCGCTGCACAAAAAAATGCCCACGCTATTACGCCACTCTGTCGTGCGAATCCCTCGACGCGAGCCTAATTAGGTGAAACATGTAATCGTACATGTAATCGTACGGTAGTTCATGTTTCGAACGTCATCGCGCGGAAAGATCCTACGACGAGCAATCTCCTGCAAGCATTTGCGAATCGATAAAAATTTGTAACAATTGCGGGCAAGTCAAAGTCAAAGCACGAATGCGAGACAGAGTATTATCTTGCATTCAAAACTTGCCGATTGCAGCGGCCTTCGAATCATTGTTGCTTCATGCATCCTCTTCGATATGAAGTCGTTACCGAGAATCCGGGGGAAGGTACGAGTGGTACGACAGTACAAGAAGAAACTGCACACAGGGGCGAGAATGAGTCCGATAGTAGAGCAAATTATAAATACAAAAGAGATCGCGTCGCATTCGTGTTTTACGATTTCGAAACGCGATAGGACGAGACGTATGAAGGAACTGAAAACGTAAAATTTACGTTCCAACTCTTTGTGTAGCACAATAGATTTGCAAAACATGTGCGGGGATAGAGGATATGTCGGTGTGATGTCGTTGGTGCGCGAGTTTATATGGTATTTCGAAATGAAATAAATAATTTGTTAATCTCGTAATGCGAACAACAAAATGTTTCAAAAAGATCATTTATATAGCACATAATGCGAAAGCGTTCGATGCGCAATTCATTTTTAAATATTTAGTCGAAAACTTGGAAATTACAGAAGAACCGCGGGTAATTTTAAACGAGACGAAAATTATCGTGATGACGGTCAGAAACACTAAATTTATAGATAGTATAAATTATTTGTCGATGCGATTATTTGATTTGCCCAAAGCTTTCGGACTGAAGAATACATTAGGTAAAGGCGTTTTTTCCCATTTATTTAATACAAAGGAGAATCAAACGTACATCGGTCCGTTTCCCGACACGCGACATTATTCTCCCAATCAAATGAAGCCCGAAGAACGTAAACGGTTTACGAAATGGTAGGAAATGTTAGGTCAAACTTTATTTTTAATTTTCAACTCGAAATTGTTAAATATTGCCGTAACGATATAAATATTCTCCGACGCTCGTGCATGGCGTTTAGAAAGATCTTTCTAGAATGCAGTAATGTATGTCCGTTTGAGAAATGCACAACTATCGCTTCCTCGTGCATGAAAATTTTTCTCAAAAACTTTTTGCGCGAGGAAAAAATAGGAATCATTCCTTCGGGCGGATACAAAAATGCGGACAGACATTCGCGAAAAGCTTTAAAGTGGCTAGTGTGGAAGGAGCGCGAACTCAATCATCGCATAATTCACGCGGGACGAGGACGCGAATATGAAATTGACGGCAGGCGCGTTGACGGATACTACAAGTCGGAGTTGGCAAACGGAATGCAACGTTACGTGCTTCAGTTTCACTGGCATGGTTGTTCGACGTGCTATCAGGTGAATCGCGACAGAACGCTTTCGTCCGCAGATCGTAATGATACAATTGATGCGCGTTACGAGCAAACTCTCGCATCGACATATCGTCTTCGAAAACGGGCTACCACGTTATAGAAAAATGGGAATGCTTCGACCAGGAAATGCATGAAAATCCCGAGATGAGTGATTTTCTCAAGAATCATACATTAATAAAATCCGATCCTCTCGACTGCACGATGCGTTTTTCGATGGTCGCACAGGAAACATCGCTACCCGATACGAAATTATGGGTACAGAGTAAATATGCTATGTGGATGATGCTCTCTGTACCCGTATGTGTTGAAAACAGGTGCTTTCTCGTACGGTCACCCCGATATCGGCGAGGAATGTAGCGAATTAATCGGTAAAGCGTAATTTAGCAAATAGTAATTTTGACTCTGTCAAGGATCTTGTACGGTGTAAAGTACTCCCACTCGCGTAATCTTTCACCCAGTACTCCTGTATAGAGTAAAAGGAAAGTTGCTTTTCATCTTATGGAGCTACTGCGAAACATTCTCGCAAACAACGTGTACACACAATCGTCCCAAAGAGCGTGAATTCGAAGGTATCTGGGTATTCTATGAGTTGTGCAAAGCCATCGAGAAAGACTATCTTGTGACGAGCGTGAGTGAAATCTAGCAGTATAAAGTCACGCGATACGATCCCAATACATGCGGGGAGAATTGTTCACCGAATATATAAAAACATTTTTACAATTAAAACAGGAAGCTAGCAGATGGCCGAACGAATGCGGAGACAACGATGTCGAGGCTAAGGAACGATATTTGAGGGAATACGAAAAAACTGAGGGTGTCATTCTCAACAGAAATAACATCGCACGGAATCCCAGTTTACGCTCGGTCGCTAAGCTTTGTCTAAATTCATTTTGGGGAAAATTCGGCCAGCGAACCAATCTACCGATATCGTAAAATCCTATCAGCGTCTAATGACTTAACTCATAAATCTGGAGCATGAGATAACTGATATATTACCCATGTTAATGACGAGGTAATATATGTTTCGGCTACGCGAAGACGCGATCGTGGCTTCCCCAATAACGAACGTCGTAATCGCGACAAATATGACAGCATTAGCGCAATTAAAATTATATGAATATTTAGAAAAATTTGAAACGTATTTTATATTACGATACTGACTCATGTATATACTTAAGTACAGTAATCCGAACGTGTACGAACCACGTACGGGTAATTTTCTGGGCGATATAACGGACGAACTCGAGAGCTATGGTTGCGAAAGTTATATCGAGTTGTTTGTTTCGGATGGCCCAAAATTTTACGCATGTATCGTGTGTATACCAGAAGGACGTATACATGTAATCTGTAAAATAAAGAATATAACTCTTAATTATAAAAATTTGTTAATTTTAAACTTTAATAATATTAAGAAATTAATAATAGAAAATGAGAGAGAAAGGCGAGAAGCAAAAGAAAAAACGAAGAGGTGATAAATTTGCGTTTTACTACAATTCGACGAACTGCGTTTCATGAAATTGTAACGCGAAATAAGACAAAGTCATGTGCGCCTGTATTGGTAAAACATAAATTTATCAGTAATCGTTATTCTTTTCCTTACGGTTTCATAGATGAATAACCTTCCTCTTGCTCAAGCTTTCTCTCTCATTTTAATATAAGATCGTCGTCGAATTTTCCGCCGATTAGGTATACATTTTAATCATTAAAATATAAAATTGTAATACATGATTTTGTAAAATAAAATATGATTATTATTAAATCTAATATGATTATTGTTAAATCTTTTAGTATTAGAAATTTTATTGAACTTTAATAATATGAATAATGTAAATAATGTAAAATATTTTCACGATATAAAATTGTACTTGAAACATTTAAAAAAATTAATTAAATACAAAAACTCATTTTCCACTTTTTCACACTTTATGTAAAAAATAAACATATAAAAAAAATATAAAAAATATAAAAAATTATCAAATATAAAAAATAAATATCAAATATAAAAAATAAAATATTATATTTATAAAATTTTATATTTAAATCACAAGAAAATTTTTTTATACCTTTTTCTCTCGTCCTTCATAAGCTTTTCACGCGGCATCGCGTATAAGCTCGTTAGCGGCGATGCCACGTCCCGAAAAAATTGTACGCTGACTTCGTCGCAGATAAACTTATACGCGTCGCACCGTGGCAAGAATCAGCTTGGAAGACACCGCGGTGCTCTTGTCGGCTAGTCTACGCCGGGGATACGCTGACGCGAACGCGCGTCTGGCCGCGTTGATCAGCTTATTCCCCTCCTTAAATTTTTTCCTTTGTACATTTTTGAAAATATTATTAAGCGTCATTTTTTCTTTTATTTGCTTTTGAAGCCTTGCACGATAATAGAGTAGCTCATTTCGCAAAATGGACGTTAGAAACATCCATGGACATCGATCGTATGCGGTCCGATTGGATGCGGAAAAACGATTTTTGTAAAGACTTTTCTCCGGTATTTATCTCTCATGTCCGACGTACGTTTCGAGAGAGTTTTGTTCTATTATGCGGAATGGCAAGAAGCCTATCGTCAATTACAATACGACATTCATAAAAAAGAGCTTGAAGAACAGAGTTGGGGATGCAGCAATACTAAAGTGATGAAAAAGAATGTAATTAAATTTTACGAAGGTTTACTCCGTCCGGAAGATTATTCGAACGATCTGCTTTGTTCGAAATTAATGATAATCGACAATCTTATGAGAGAATCATCGTCGTGCGACGATCGTGGATCTTTTCACCAAAAGCAGTCATCAGTAATAGTCAGCAATCATAAGAATCTCAGTATTATTGTTATATCGCAGAATCTCTTCCATCAGGGGCGTGGTCAACGCGATATATCGCTCAACGCGAATTACATCGTCGTTTTCAAAAATCCACGTGATCGCGCTCAAATTCGTCATTTAGCGCGTCAAGTCTATCCCGACGATCCGAAATTCTTAGAAGAGGCATACTACGACGCTACGCCGACCTCACGGCTATTTGCTGCTCGATCTGAAACAATCAACCCTAGACGAGTCAATTTCAAACGTGTATTTTTTCCGAGGATACAACTCATTACGTCTACGTACCGCGTAGATCATTTTCCAGCGGATTCGTATAAAAGGCGAATACGGGTAATCGTACGTGTCAATAACAAGAAATCGTCGACAGTGCGACGAAAATCGCCTCACATTCGATTGGTAAGAGAAACACCTCTCCTCGCGGCGCATTTGAGCAAAAATCAACGCACAACGTTCTTACGCGGCGTTGACGAAAAACTAATTCGTTGTATCTGCGAATGTGTTTTTAATACACTCAAAGGTAACGTTTCGCTCGAACGTTATGAAAAAAATCGGTTAACCAAATACAAAACAGCTCTGCGTCTCATCGTTACAAAACGTGGTAATTGGAAGGATAAAAGAAAGCTGTTGGTGCAGTGAGGCGGATTTTTACCTATTATGGGACCTATATTATCGACCTTATTATCACTAATTATCGAAGGAACAAAATAACAAGGATAAAATGTTATAAAGAGGATAAAAAAAATGGTTTTAATTTTGACGGAAAATCTCGAGAGAACAACATCAGCTACGTCCGACATCATTCACTAGCAGAGAGTCAAAAGAAATCACAGTACCGCAAAATTCGGATAACACAGCGAGCACTAATAATACAACGCAAACCCCCGGAAACTCATCTAACACGACTCGATGCGGAGATGAGTCGTATTCTTAATTCTGACTGGCCGCGTGACGAAAGTAAGAAATGGAAAATGTACAGAGAGGCATTATGGCGATACCTGCGGTTTGTCCAAGAAATGCGAAGATAGAAAGACGCATGCAACAAAAACGAAAATGCAGAAGACAACACTACATGAGATATTATCAGCTTCCGCTGATAATGAAACGACGAACGATGACTTTTTTCATGATCTCATGCAAACAACTGATGCGAGTATATCATCGGCACATTCCATCGGTATTATTACAAAAAATTTCGAAATTTTGAGTATAATCATGCGAGGAATAATCACGCGATGAAAAGCATTGAAGAAATAATGGAAAGCGTAATCTTATCATAAGCATGCGCACTTACTGATGAAACTTTTGTTTCGAAAAAATGTGCCTGATAGAATTATTGGGACGAGCATGGAATCATTACTATAGATGGTAACACCGTGAAAGATTCGAATATCAGTGACTTGATAAACGTCGCGATGCGTGAGAGAAAAACTGTGAAAGTAGTGGGTAGAAATCAGTTTGCGCTATTACTCCATGCGTTGAACATACCTTCTGTGCTGGTGAGAAATAAAAGATTATTGTCCACGCATAGTATTAGTGTAAACAGCGCAAAACTTCGACCTCGGGCGAGTTCCACGTCCTTTATAATGAAAGCACAAGTTCCACACCGATTATATTAAGAGCGCGAGGAAAGAGAAAAACATAAAAATTATGAACAAGAAATAGACGAGGAAAGTTCGCTGATTCTTTCTCGTATACGAAAAACTGATACCCTCGCATCTTTACAAACGGAAAAAAATCGGTTACTCGGTTAGAAAAAACTAGGATAACGATGAAAAATTATACGTCGCATTATGAGGGCTATTCGATGGTGGATAATCTTCGTGCTGTTAAACCGAATTTCTCATGGAGAAGTCGTGCGCTGGCTCGAATCGCAAGATGCGTACGACCGATCGTTACACCAATCATTGCGTAGAAAATTTCCACGATTGCATTACAACGTAACAAACATTGACGATGTATGGGAAGCAGATTTAATGGAACTCCGAAATCTAAAAAGTTATAATGATTATTCCTATCAGTTAGTGATTATCGATGTACTAAGTAAATACGTCTGGGTAGAACCGTTACGAAAACGAGTAATTGCGTGATATAAGCTTTCCAACGCGTACTAACGAAAAGCGAAGGACGAGTACCCGTATACTTACAAACGGACAAGGGCAAAAAATTTGTCGCGCAATCAATGCAGAAATTTCTTAAAGAAAACGACATTCGTTTTCGGGTAACGCGCAATCCAGGTGTCGCCATCGTCGAGCGCTTCAACAGAACACTGAAGGAGCGAATGTGGCGTTTCTTCACGTATAAAAATTCGCAACACGACATCGATGTTCTTCAGAATATTGTATGCGCTTACAATCACATCGCGTCACTTGTCCACGAGAATACAACCTGCGTAATAACGAAAGAAAACGCATGTATCGCTCGTGAAAATATAGCTCGGCGTTGGAAAAACGAAATGTTAAAGAAACGTGCGCGAGGAGATCTCGCGCGATTAAATATCGCGTCGGAGATCTCGTTCATATCAATAGAGCGAATGGCGTCTTCGAGAAAGGATACGAGGCTAAATAGATCGAGGAGATATTTCAAATTTACCGTGTTCTCGATTGGCGAAACTCTCACGTGTACGAACGAGATTTAGCAGACGAACGAAGTCATAGACGATATTTTATATGAGCAAGAATTAACTCGAGTTGAGAAAAATTTAGAGGAAGAACAGTTTATTGTCAATCGTGATAAAGAGTAGGGGGCATATGCTTATTAGCTGGCGCGGTTATCCCAATATGTTTGATACTTGGATTTCGGCTTCGAGTTTAATTTCTCTTCGCGATGGAGAACTAACAATTTCTTCTAGTACTACTTCCAAGTAACAGTAGTATGGGTCCGGATAATACAACATTGTCCTTTATCACAGAATTACTTCACTCTAGTGTTACATGAACAATAGGAGCTTGCGATAAGCGAGATTCAATTTCCCTGTATCTTTTTATACGTATGTCATAACGAAAATGTGATCAGATTCGTCGGTGTTAAACCCGATGAGGAGACGAATGATGCGTTTACGGCAAAGAAATTGCATTTCCAAATGGAATTTACAACGATATCCATGAGTTTATTAATGCAATTAATACCGCGTGTAAAGTTACCGAATCGCATTTTTATTTCGAATAGCAAAAAGCGTCTGGCGGCAAAGTCTTGATAAGTATTAACTATGATGAGAAATGCAAAATGTTTACATCATATAAACTTTTCCGATAATCTTCTACGAATGCTAGGTTTCGCATCATCAATTTCCTCAAATAATTACCCATTTTATTCCAAGCTCATGATACGTAAACCTAATTCCAATGAAACAGAAGAGAAAACTTTTCTTATTCACGGATTTAATAAGGAGACGGAAAAATGACTTGCAGATGATTACTAGAGTAGCGACCCTAAAAACCTATAGTTTGTGGCGCGATAGCCCCGATAAAATGTTCGTTTATTGCGATATTTGTGCCTTATATAACAGGCGATGTATGTACTCCTCTTCTCAGGATAGTTCCGGTCGAGATAAACAATTATAATTACACATTTGGTGCAAATTTGATGAAGCATTTCTCATTTCCAAATTATATCCCATTGCGACGAACGAATTTTAGAACGATCGAAATAAATATAAGGGATCATCTTGAGAAAAAAATTCCATTCGAATTTGGAATGCTGACAATGACGCTGCACTTTAAACGTAAGCAATAACTTTCTTTCTTCCGTGTACACGAGTGTGATAGTCTTTAGTTAGAAACTAGCGATGGAATATAAGAAGTATTTTAATGCTCGGGACAGCGATAGCCGAGATGAAATTCCATGTATTTTCGTCGGCTCGCCCTACCCAGCACGGACATGGAATCAGAAGCTTTCTCGGCGAGTTATTTAGAAAAATACTACCTTACATAAATAAAAGTGCACGGGCTGTCGGTAAGGAAGCTTTACTAACGAAGCAGGAATTAACGTAATAGAAAATGTCGAAAATGATACACCGTTAAAGAAAGCGGTCAAAAGTCGGCTCGCGGAATCGAGAAGTAATCTGAAGAGAAAAGCCAAAGAAAAAATAAGTACCCTGATGAAGGGATCAGGACATAAAATATCTACGAAATTCGTGGCGCTTCAGTTTCCAATCAGTCTATCGAGATAGACGTATCATGCGACGTAAACGACGGGCGGTCAAAAGAAAATCATCGAAAAGTACCACAGAAGAACAAAAAAGTGGCGAAGAAGAAAAAGAAAATTTGCGCTGCAGGAAGAAAAATCAAAAAATCATCCGCTAGAAAACATTGAGTCAAGAAACGCAATGTATCTGACATATTCTCTTAATTGAGATAGGAATTCGTGGTTGGAGAAAAAGCATATCCTTTCTTCATACCCACTCGAGCGAGTGTATAAAGAGCGAACTCAATCTCTTCTCTCTACTTCCTACGCAAACCAGCATTGACAGTTCGCAATGGATTTATTACAAACCCGTAACTTTGCTTGCGGACGACTCGCCCATAGAATTTATCATATCCGAACATGGAGAAGACTATCTGGATCTCACTCACACCATGTTGAGTCTTCGCATATGCATAGAAAGCGACCGCGGCGAGAGCACATCGACCGCACCCGACGTCGCAAAAGTAGGACCTGTAAATCATTTACTGCATTTCATGTTCAACCAAATCGACGTATATTTCAATCAAAAACTCGTGTCGCCATCAAACAACGCTTATGCTTACCGCGCGTACATCGAAGCGTTATTAAATTATGCTTCACCCGCAAAAACTTCCCATCTAACTTCTTGCTTATGGGACACGGATATTCCCGGTTATATGGACGACACGTTAGATTCGTAAAATCCAAATACGGCGCTCGAGAGACGTGCGCAATACATTCGAGGAAATCGCGAATTAGATCTCATAAGTCACCTTCACTGCGACATTTTCAATCAAAATAAATTTTTAATTAACGGAGTGGAAGTTAGAATGAGACTCGTATATTCGAAAGATTCATTTTGCCTTATGGAGAGTAAAAAACGATATCAAAAATACATATTCTCAATGCCAGTTTACTACTAAGAAGAGCAAAAATAAGGGAATACTACTTGCACACACTAGAATGCTGAATAAAACTACCGCCAAGTAGTATCCTTATGAGAGTCGAAGTTAAAACATTCACGCCGGCGTAGTGGGGGAATCGATAGACAATGCAATACTCGGACAGCTGCCGAAACGAATAATAGTCGGTTTTGTCAATAACAAGACGTTTAATGGCGATAGAAAATTGAACCCGTTTAATTAAAAAAATTACGGAATAAATTTCTTTTCACTGTACGCTGATGGCAAATTTCCAGTAGGCCGTTCCAGCAAAATTTTTCGAAAGACGAGTCACTCTACGTTGAAGCTTATCACACATTATTCTCGGAAACCGGCATTCACTTTCTGAATGAGGGTAATTCTATAAGTAGAGACGATTACGCCAACGGCTACTCTCTTTTCATTTTCGATTTTACTCCAGATCTATCTAATAATTGCGCAGGGCATTAGGATCTCGTGAAACACGGAAGCTTACGATTAGAAGTGAGATTCGAAAAAGCTCTTTCCGTGACTATTAATTGCATCGTCTATGCCGATGAGTTTGATAACATTTTAGAAATCGACTCCTTGCATCAAATCATTGTCGACTTTTCCAGTTAGCCCTATGACTGCCGCGAAAAAATTATTTTCCCCCACTACATATTTTTTTGTCATCTAATTGCACGCAAGATGACGAAAAAGCTTCAGTCTTACTCATGACATCGACGTTTCGTGACGTAAAAAAGAATAGTGAAAATTCGAATATCATAATGGATATAGTCATCGACATACAAGGTTTTCGCAATGTCGAAGAAAACTTTATTCCGAAAGAAGTCGCGGTTAATGAGAAGAACTTGCGATTAATACGCCGATCATCGGACACTGGATTATGATGCCGCTTTATCCATTTGGCAATTTATCCGAGAGAGTAAAACGAGAAAACAACTGGCTTACACGAAATTATCACAGAATCAAATGGTTCGACGGAAACGTCAATCCTAAATACTTTGCGATACAACTACGAGACATTACACGCTGCGCACATCTATAGCAGAGGACAAGAGAAAGCACATTATCTGAGTAATCTACTCTCCAGAAACATACATAATCTGGAAGGAATTTCTCTGGCTTTCAAAAATCTACCAGATTTCGAAGAACATGGACAGCGCTGCACGCATCACGGATTTCGAATCATCGTTGAATCACATTGCGCCTTACGCAACGCTTACAAATTGAAATGTTGGCTAACTACGAAATAGCAGCAATTCAAATTACGAACTATTATAGCCTTCCCTCAAAAAATTGGAGCGAGAGCGAGAGCGACGTCGTGAGCGAAAAAACAAGCAGCGGAAATTTTTCAATTCAATTTAAAAATCAGAAACGCGATATATTTCGTAACATCGAAGCGTGGAGAAAAAATATCGTAACAGAAAAGTCGGAACGAAGCGAGACCGAACGAGCGACAGGCGAGAAGAAAAAAGATCTTCCAAAATTCGTCCCGTCGACGGATAGAGATAAAGCTAACACTAACGTTTCGCAAACGTCAAATTTTGAGAACTCTATAACGCATGTGCCGGCAAAAGAGGAAATTCTGAATTTGCGCAAACATTTCCTCTCTTATGCACTCCGACGACGAGAAATAAATTCACTGGAAGTTTTAAATGCATTACATCAACTCATTGTCCGACAAGCAGGGGGTCTATCCTGCCGACCGACTGCCGAGGGTATGGACGAGGTCGACTCCATCGACTGCCATTGTCGTTAACATCGTTAACACAGACGATCACAATCGACTTGGCCATTAGATCATCTTCTACATCAACGAACACGGTACAGGAACATATTTCGATAGCTACGGCTTGCCGCCTTTGGACTCAAGATTCCTCTTACGACTTGACCGAAACTCCACCACGTATCTCTGGAATACGACGACGTTGCAAGGAATACTTTCTCAAACTTGCGGGCAATACTGCTGTGTATTTCTATATTTTATCTGTAATAGTTATAATCTTAGCCAGTTTTTTAATCTATTTACCTCTGATTGTAAAAGCAATGACTGATTGATTGTACAGTTATTTCATAAATTTTTTCTTCATTGTGAACATAAAAAAATAAATTCTCATGCTATATGTCGTTATATTCAATCGTCTACTCTTTTAAAAAGTAAAATATAAAACAAATACTTTATGTAATGTCACTTTTTTCTTTTTAAAATAAACGTTTTTGATCATATAAATTTCATCTGTTTCTTGCTCCTTTGTCTCCTTTTCCATTAGTCATCTTTTCTCACGTATTTCAGATTTAGATAATGTTCAAAACAAAATATAGAAAACATTTTCTTTTAAAATAATGTTCGAATCAACGCATCGATTATGACGTCGCGTGCCGGCGTGAACTTGTTCATTCCTGTTTTACTCTCCCTTTCTCCTTAGTGAAAGCAAAAGTCTCCCGAAAACGTAAAAGTCTTCGCCATAAATAATAAGGAAAAACCCTTTCGCTAAAAACGCAAATACGCCGGAGACATTGAGTTGCTGTAGCAAAAAATGATCTACAGAACAAAAAAACTGCGCTATTCATACCTGCTGCCCACTCCTTCCCCCTCCCCCCGCAACGATAAAATGTCCCGATATCTCGGTCCCGATTTTCTTTGGTGTTACGGTCTTCATCCCTGCCGATACCCCCACTCTTCTCCAGTCACCGCGTGGGCAACTATGGACAGAGCCAATCAGCGCGTGGGCAGCCATGGACCGAGCCAATCAAAACGCACCATTTAATTATTTCATTACCCACACCCTCGCGTCACCGACCAATCAGAGCGCGCCATTTCCTAGACAGGGATGCCCCCGGCGCCGAAGGTGGAGTGTTAGGGGTTTGTTTTGATATGGCTGCTCATATAATACTGACGACTTTGGAATGCCGGCTAAATGGCATTTTTTACCATGGCGCATGGCATGTGTCCATGTGAATAGATTGTAAAAAGAATGGCTTCTTATGCAAATCTTCAACGCCATCAAATATGTTAGAAAGTAATGCTGCACAAAGGGAAGATATCGATAAAAGAAATTGCATTATGTATGCTATAGCGCAATATAATTTTTAAGCAAATAATATAGATTTTATATTAGTTAGTATAATATAGTTTTAAAGTAGATTAAATATAAGGTCAGTATTCATAATCTGTTCTCATTTTTGAGACCATCTTTAGTACAATATAATCTTAAGATAATGGTTTTAAAATGTAATAAACCAATTACAGAACGTATGTTCGTCTTATATAACTGTGTTCCACTAAACTGTATACATTTTAATACTTATATGATTTTGATACTTATAAAGACGTATTTGCTTCATAATTTACACATGGTTTTTAGAGTTTTATTTGTTAGAATCCCGGGATGTGTGTATTACTTTAATCTGATTCAAAATTTTTTAAGAAAACTTCTTTTTATCTTTTTCACCGATTAGATCTTTTTCCAAGAGATGAAACGCATTTGATTGACCAATAGCACGCGAATAATGTCGAGTTGTACATCAAGATTCACTCGAGCTATTAATTTAAGGAATATACGGGCATTTTCAAGAACTAATTTTGTACAGCAATTTTTGTGAAACGTAAATGTTTGAAGAGGGCTCAATCCGGTAGCCGAAACTTGTAATGTTTTATATTTGAATTTTAAATTGTTTTTTCTTTTTATTTTTCTTTATTTGTAATATATTCTATTTAATTGTGTTACAATTTAAAATATGTTTGACTCTTACTTTTCCCTTTATTGTTATTTATTTTAAAAATGAAAAACTACTATGATATTACCATTCTTTCTATACATCCTTCTTTTTAATCTACATTAAAACCTACATTTTAGTCTACGTAGAAATGGGCATAAATGTTCTAACTCAGAAGAAAAATAAAAAATAAATATTTGCCCTTGTTATATGTGCGTTTTATATTATATCTTCAAAAATGCAAACATTATTTTATGTAACTTTTCTATTAATAAAGTTTAATTATTTTTATAAACTGTAACATACTTTTATGAAATAATAAGCTTACTTATCGTATATCACATTTTCAAATGTATCACAATTTTTAATATTTTAAAACGTTTAATGTCGTTTTCATCAATGTAAAGTAACTTTAACCTCGGTCCACACACACGCGTGCACGCATAAACACCATTCTTTCTACAAATCTCTTTTTAATCTACATTGACAGAAACGAGCATGAATGTTCTAACTTAGAAACAAACTAAAAAAGCATCTACTCTTTTTATATGCGTTTTGATATACTTTAAAAATATAAACATTATTTTATAACTTTTCTATTAATAAAGTTTAACTTATTTTGTGTTACGTCCAAACCCTTGAAATTTGGTCAAGGAGACAATAAGGGAGAATGGAGAGGGTATGGAAGGACGGTTAGATTCAATCTCACAGGTATACGCGCGGAGGCGAACACCTGTGAGTCGTACGCACCTTTTAAGTCCCGGAATGTGGGTCAACGTCCGAAGGGACGCTATGACACCTGTTCCGCTGGACAGTGCGAACGTCGGTCCTACTTTTTCGGTCAAGAAACTTAATCCCTTTGACCCGGGACTGGACCTCGTGCGATCTCAGGTATTCGAGGTTAGTGAATGCGAGGGGTGATATCAATAAAAGACAGGGAAATACCTTAAGGGGTAATGGCACCTTGTAAATTTTTTTTTTCGAATTTTTTGTTATTGACTTAAACACTCCCTAAACTATCCAAGAATGATATGCAAACATGATTATAGGGGGGGAAATATTGTAAAGGGTCCGAAACTCGATTTTCTGAGCATAGTCGTAGAGCCGAATTGTAGGTATTTTCAGTGCACTCGAGATCGGTACAGTTGTGATCTGTATTCTTTTATATCTTTTGCATCGACCACGTGCAGAAAAGGTTGGGCACTAGACTGAGAAATTTAGTAAAAAAAACTAAAGGACTGAGTGGCAAAGGAAAGTTAACTGGAAAACAGATCGATAAATTAACTATATACTACGGACTCGCTATCAGACGCCATTATAATTCTGTCGAAAATATGAAGAAAGCTATTTGGGCAACGCTGTATCACAAAATTTCGACAGATGAGAATCCTCAACATCATTTCTGCCCAGAAGGTCCAAAGTCATGGTGTCCTTGGCAAGTACAAAAAGCAGCTGGAAACGACTTCAAGCACGATAAGGACATGCCAATGGAGGTATTTGAAGTAATAAAACCCATTTACGAAGAACTAAGCCGTGATGAACTTTTAATTCGATGCTTGCGCGGATTTACGCAAAATTCAAACAAAAGCTTTAATTCCATCGTGTGGTCAATGGCCAAAGACCATTTCTAGTGGAAAAATTGTGCTTGATACCGCAGTACACATATATCTCGCCACTTTATCTTTCAACGACGGTTTCTCTGCAATAATGAAAGTAATGGAACAATTAGACATTGTCATTGGCTTAAATTGCTACAACTTCTGCTGCGAAGCCGACGCCGAACGCGTTAAACAATCAGAACGCTCCCTGACAGAAGAGGCTAAAGAGGCTCGCAGAGAATTAACTTCTACTAGGAAGGATGAAGACGAAGACAATCTTCATTTGGAAGACCAGTTGTATGGAGCAAGCATCGCAGATTAAAGGTAAAATACAAATTTCATTGAAATTCTACTACTTTAAACTTTAAACGCGTTTTTCTCGAAACCTTGTGGATGAATGTGCGTGTGTGTGTGTGTGTGTGTGTGTATACAACGAATGTGTTTTTCCATGGGAAACGCGGGGGTGAATTGGAAATAATTACGACTTACTTAATAGCTGTCCCCGAGATATCGGGTAGGTTCTAGGCGAGTGGTCAAGGAGGTCCGTCGTCAGCGAAGAGCGTCTGAAGGGCAGTAGCCGTGGCGTATGGCTAACTTCAGTAGCGATTTTAAAAATTCACACTCGGACGGGATCAAACTGGCGTAATTAGCGCGGGTTAACGATTTTCGGACTGTCCGAGATAAAGAGTAATTAAGCGCGAACTCCATTGAATGGTGGACTGAATGGTTTAAAGTTCTGTACTGACGCGAACCGAATGATTTTAAATTTTGTACTGACTCGGACTGGATGGTTTTAAATTCTGTACTGACTCGGACTGGATGGTTTTAAATCCCGTACTGACACTCTGTGTTTCCGCGGGACCTCTATTTATACCCCGAAAAAAGGGTGTTGAACTCTTTGTCTAGGATGCTAATGTTAGTTGTAATGTCACGCGAGATTTACGATTTTTATAACGTTTTATCGTGGTTGCTCTAAAGTACATAGAGTAGTTTTGAGAAGAAGAGAAAGTGATTTATGGTTTAAAAAGCCAAGATTGCTTCGAGACGGATGACGAATTCTATTATTCTCGCGGAAAATATGACTAGATAAGCAGATGGTTACCATGCTATCATTGTTAGTGCGAGTCTGGTTTCAGATAACGCTCCTGTTGAAAGTTATTCTATGCGTTTACGATTTTTTTAAGTGCGATATGGCGCTTGTTTTAAGATAAAGTTGTTAGTCAGTCTCGGATGATAAAGTCTAGAATTTTACTACTGAGTGACTTCGGTACATTTGTAATGTCTTTGCAATCTTGTCTCTTTTTGGGCCTACATTAAGCTTATCATTCTTTCCGGGTTGATTGACGTTTACGAGTTTTCGCGGCCCCTGTCCGGTCCCTCTTTCAATTCATCAGTCCGTTATCAGAAGGCGTTGCTCGGGTCTCGTAGACGCCCACCATAGTCGCAGCGAAGAGAGAAGTCCTGTACTACGCCACTTTCTCTCTACATATAGTTACATCGATTACCTCCTGCTTTCTGGAGTCCATAAAGGTGGGTTCAGATTCCCTGTTCAAGATGACCTAACCAGTGCTCATTATGAATTTATGGAGGCTCTCCCCTTTCGGGTTTATATTTGAGCTCCCCCACCTTATATGATGAGAATTTGCATCACAGTCCAAGAGTAATTTGAGCCTCTATTTCTTTACATAGAGCACCAGCTCTTCAATCTTTTTCTGTGGTGGTGGAAATCGTAGGACATATATATCGGTCCCACTAGTCCACATCCAAGTGTCCTTGTCCAAGTTGATTCAGTCTCAGTTGTACCACAGTCAGGTCTCCGTTAACGGTATAAAAGACGCATTAAAATATTCTTATAAATATATGTAATTCATATCTTATGTGAATCCGATGTAAAATCATAAATGGAAGATGAAAACAAAATTGCTCGCAATCGATTGAATGATAGGTTAGTAGAAAATATTCACGATTACCTATAAGTTATAATCATTTAGGTATAGATCTACAAGCAATTTCATTATTATATTAAAGAATTCATCTTTTATGATCTTACATTCTTCTAATGTATGATGTATTATAGATAAAATGTGTGTCAAGTTGTTTGTATCAGTCACTATGATTATGAGGTCAATAAATATATAAAATTATTAAAACTATTAGTTATCAAGTTCAAGATTAAAATTGTATAAATATATAAAATGACTAGTCAAAAAGTTAAAGATTAAAGCTGTATAAATATATAAAATTACTAGTCAAAAAATTAAAAAGTAAGATGTATAAATTTATATAATGTGACTGCTATGACAGTCTGATACTGACTAATATGTTACAACGTATAAAACATGATCTTAGTGCTGCAAAGTCATAATTTGTTTATTATCAGTAAATACGTTTTGTGAAGTCCCTCTATCTGTCTGTAAGTTGAGACTGTTTTTCTATTTTTTAATATTTAACATTTACGAGACTAGGTATTTGTTGTGGCACGGTTCTTCATCTAGAATTACGATTTTATCAAATTTTCATGTTCCTGCTGCAACCTGTGTTCTGTTATCACGGAATGGGTAGAGGTACTTCATCAGATGTGATTGCGATATTCGGCAATTCTCGTTTTTAATTGTCTATTCGTTTGTCCCACATATATAGCATCGCAGCAAGCAATTGACCTTGTAGACTACATTGGTCTTGGAGAGTGGGATCGAGGAGATCTTTTTGAACTTTTATAAATTTTTGTAATTTATTAGTACTATAAAATCCGACTTTTGAGTCTTTAAATTGTTTAAATTTCTCGGTAATGTAAGGTGTAAACGGAACTGCGAATCACGAAGTTCTTTTTCGTCTTGATCTGATTATTTGAATGGATGCGCGTTTCCATTTTTAGTATCATGAAGCTGTGGATTCTCTTGTTGACGGTATTAAAAATAAAATCGAGCGAATAGTCTTTCTCGAGTAGAGTATTAATAATAAATTTCAAGTTCTCTGTGTGGTTTTCTGCGTCGAATAATAATAATGCTTTATCAACTAAGCCTATAATGGTACCTCTCTTCTGGAAGATCAGGTGATTAGATAAAAAATTCTGATATCTGCCTGAATAACTTGGTTTATGGTACCAATCGAAAGTCAAGGACTTCCTTTCTTTCTTCATGGTTATATCCATAGTTTAGTAACTCTCCTCCGTTTTCCAAAATGAATTGGAGTCAACATGGAATAAATTGAAATATTCTAATATTGTTGTTATATCAGATGAAGAGATTGCCGTGCATATGTCGTCAACATATCAATAAAAAACCGATAACTAGTTGTTGAACGAATGCAACGCGGTGTTTTCTAATCTTTGCAGCACTAAGTCTGCAATGATGAGTGACAAAGGAGAATCCATGGGTGTGTCAAAGGACTGTTTGTAAATGACATTGTCGAATGTAAAATATATAGAATTTAAGACAAACTGAACTACTATCAGAAAATCTGTTTTCGAAAATTTATATTTTTTTTATGTAGTTCCATTTTTCGCTGACACACTCCAAAGCAACATCTACGGAGACGTTTGTGAAAAATGACACTCGGTCCAATGAGAAAAATCGGTCAAATTGTAATCTTCTTGAATATTAACTTCTTTAAGTTTATTAATTAGTTAGAAACTATTTTTGATATGACTGTCTGCCTTTGGAACAGAATCTAACAAGATATTATGTATGAATGAATTTGAGGCATATAACGGGCTTTCTATCGAAGAAATTATGATTCTAAATGGACACTTTGATTTATGTGTCTGGTACAGTATAAGCTCTCGAAAGCACACCATCGCTACAATATAATTATTTGTATTTCGCATTGTTAATGTAATCATGCTTTTTTCATTTTGTCAGCAAAACACGAAGAGAAAAAGTCAGTTTTTTAATGGGATTTTTCTCTATTATTTTTCTCATATGTGTCGGTGTCATCTAACATATCATTAACTTTTTTCATGTAAATATCTCTGGCAAGTGCCACTGTAATGTTACCTCTATCAGTTTGTGTAAATATAACATTCGGGTATAAAATGATAAAATTTATTGTGTTTTTTCCATTGTTTTTTTCCATTTCCTGAAGTTTGTTATCAGTGTATGACATAAATAGTGGAGAAGATATTAGATCGTAAATAGGTATGAAATGGTTCGTTTTATGAAGTGATATTTATCTTTTTATCTATAGGAAATTTCTAAATGTTTTCGACGCTTTTAATGCAATCGAACACAAATTAATCTGTTATTATTGGGCATGGAAAAATTAACTCCTAGTTGCAAAGGACATTGTACATTAGTTGGAATTTGAACCGAAAGTAAATTGACGAACCATTTGTCTTTTTTGTGGACAGGGACGTTGTGGAAAGGGAGAGGAAAATATTTGTGGAAATGGAGTTAGGAGATATAATGATTAAGGATGTCGAAATTTATTATATTGGGTAGGAAAAGTGCAAAGAGTAGGAGTTGTGGAAGATGACGTAGTAGTCTTGGAGTCATCTGACACTGAGATATAGTTAGAGTTTTATCTGAATATCTAATGTACGCTTTTATGATAAAAACTGATAGGTTTAATATTATTTTTGATATAGATGTCGTGTTTATATGACATTCAATGGGGTTTATTTTTCATTCTTTCTTTTTCTCGAACAAAATAAAAATAGTATGGTTTTTCTTGTGTGTTAAGAAATTCATCGATAAAATAGATATCATGTTGTTAACAAGATTTCTTTAGTTACGAGTATTTTATGACATTCTGTAGAAAGAACAAATAGACTTATTAAGATAATATATTAATAGTGAGAATTAAAGGTACAGAATCAAATAATAACTTACGATAATTTATATAAAGTACTGAAATCAAAACTCTCAATAAGAAATTCAGTTAAGAACATTAAAGCTACTGATTGTTGCTCGTTTGAAAATTAACTGATGTGAAGTGTAAATCAAATAAAAGTAAATCAATAAAATCGAATATAAAAACAAATCTGTTCAAAACTGTGAATATTTATGTTCTCGTATATCGTCAAGTATGTTAAAATAAGAGTTATCCAATAACTTAGTATCTTTCATTAAATTTAAACCGTTTTTTTGTTCTGTAATATGTATCATTTCAGAAATATTTCTTTTACGATAATTCTTTTCGAAATCAAGAATACTAAATTTTTCCCAATCAAAATCATGATTAGTTTCCGTGATATGTTTCGAGATTACTAAGTATTTTTACTGGTTTAATTTTATATTATTACGATATTCTTTAATTCTTGTCTGCAATTGTCTCTTCATTTGGCCAACATACGATGCATCGCAGCTATTACAGCTTACTTTATATATGACATTATTATTTTTATCATGTTGATTTTTGTGTTGAACTTTGATAAATTTATTGAGCAACTATAGCCAATCATGTTTTTGGATTTATCAATAGACTTAGTAATTTTATTATAGAAATAGATCTTATATATGGGAAAACCATTATCTCTCTCAAAACTTCATCAGTATCAACGTTATCTGAGCTAGTGTTATTAACCATCGTGGATTTTCTATGAGCCAAACTTTGGTCCTTTTGTTAATATAATAAAAAATCAATCCTAAAGGATAACCGTTATCTTTCAAATTCTCTATTATAAATTCAATGTTCTTATAGAATGTAGAATATGATATTATAGAATGTAGAATTTGAATTATTATAGAATGTAGAATTTGATATTGTAATTAAATCGCTCTATCAACTAAGCTGTACATGGTCCCTATTTTATGACATGCGGAATGATTCGAATAGAACGATAAATACCTGCCCGAGAATGTCTTTTTATGGTACCAATCTAAAATGATAGTATTGTCTTTATTGATGACCGATAGATCCAAAAAATTCAGACAATGGTCTTCCTCATATTTAATAGTGAATTTAAGTCTATCATGTTCATTAAATGAATTTAAAATTAACTTTGAGTGACCTTATCTTTAGGTACAATCATAAAGACATCATCAACATATTTAAAGTATGCAGAAATCCGAAATTGTAAAGAATTTAACACTCTCTCTTCCAAATCATCCATGACAATGTTAGAAATGATAGGGGAAAGGGGGAACCCATAGATGTGCCAAAAGTTTGTTTGTAAATAATCCCATTTTAAAAGTAAGATATGTCGATGTTAAGACAAATTTGATCGCATTAATGAATTCATTCTTTGGTATTTTTGTGGCACCTTTAATGGAGTCCCAATCCATCCAGCGCAACATCCAATGGAATAGTGAACAAAGAAGTAACATCTAATGAAACCATTATCTCTGTTTTGTCAATCATCATTCCAGTTAATTTATTGTGAAATCAAAGCTATTTTTTATTCTATTCTTTGCAGGAGGGATATTCCTAGAGATAATATCTTGCAAAAATCTAGCTAACGAATATAGAGTTGTGTTGATTGAAGAAACAATAATTCTAAAGGGATCGTCTTTCTTATGTATTTTTAGTAAATCATATGCTTTCGACAAGATGGAATCACTTGACCGAAGACACAATTCCTTATCTGAAATGAATCCCTTCTGATGCCATTTTTTTAACATATTATTCAGATTTCTTTCAATTACTATTGCCGAATTTTTTTTGACCACCATATATCAGAATCTTTAAGTAGTTCATATTCATGGCTACAGTTACGTTGCCCTTGTCCGCTCGTGTGAAAAGTATGTTTTTGTTATTATTACACCATTGTGTCGTTGACTTCACCATCTTATTAATTTTTTTATCATGATTATTCAAGTGTGGATTGTTATAGAGAAATTGATGGAATTGCGGAATGAAGATGTTCCTAATTTTCGATATCAATCCTAAGTTATTGCGATTGGAGCAGCTTTTATCGTTGATGAATTCCCTGATTGATTTCTCTTTATTGTTAGAATCTAGGAGATTAAAATTGCTATCCAGTTGTAATAAATGTCTTACATGCAGGAATGCTTGTCTCACATAAATTGATGAACTATTTTTTGTTAGTTTAATGGATTAAAAGAAATGCCTCTAAATTTGTCAGGTTCGATATTGATGGTTATTAAAGATTCATTAGAATCAATCAAAGGAATATTTGGCTAAATCTTTTAGTTTCTTCTTTGTTGTTCCTAATACAGAAAAAACGTATTAGTTGGATATCTTTGGAATTATCAAATTTTTTTATCGCTATTAACTAATAAAACTTCCTTTTATGTTTTAAAAATAATCTTCTTTCACATTTATAAAAGGACTTGTGATGATATGATAGGATGTGTTGCCACAGATGGTCAGGTAAAGAGTTAATAAAAGTCCACGTAATCGAGACTAATCCCTTCTGCAAAAAGCTAATTGTTTTGTAGAGATCAGAAATTTCAATATTAAGTAGTTTCTTTTTTAAAATAAAAAGTGATCTTTTATATTTAATATTCGTTGTATAATGAGGTAAAATTAACGAATTTCTAAACGTATGATTTAAATGTACTGGAATTTATATTCTTTACAATGTCTAAAAAATTTCAATTTAGAAACTGCCTTAATTAATCTATAATTATAATCAATCCACTGTTTTAATAAAAAGGCAATATTATTACTGTTCGAGATGCATCCGAAAAACAGTTTTCGCAGATTCGGTGTACGTGCGACATGTAGATTGGAAGCTTCTAGAACAATTTCAAACGTTTCTAGAAGTTTCCAAAAAACAAACTTGACAATCACCTAATTGATAAAGTCAAAAAATATAATCAAAGCCGCATGTCGTACGTACACAAAAACCCAATCAAATTCGGATCGGTCACAGCACACGCGCGCTCGCGTGACGCAAAATGCGTAACATTCTGACACCCAATCAGAATTCCTAATTTGGCGGGCGCGCATGGCAATAGCGTACTGCTTGGTCATCGCAATCGAGAATTGCCAATCGCTGCCCGAATCATGGGGTCACCTCAATTTTTATAATTTTTCGAAAATCTTATAGGTGATTGAAAAAGAAAGCCTTTGTCCAACAAAAAAAAAATGGATAAAAGGCCGAATCGAGCAGTGATCCTCCTTCTTCGTTTTTTTTCGGTCAAAGTTAACGCTCCGCAATAAGTGCATCGCCTGTGAGACGTTCCGCCGTAAGAAAACCGCCGCGTTCGACTTGTGATCGAAGATTCGTAAGTCGAACTTTAACTAAAAACGCCTTCTCGCTCAAATTCTCTTTCTATCGCTCTCGCTTTGCCTCGTTCTCGAACAATTATCAAACATTAATCTAATATAAAAAAAGTTAGTCATGTTTCTATAATCTATGAGGAGGTGGCGCGAGGGGATACTCGTAGGCGCGGGGAAGTCCTGGCGCTATCAGTGTTTACCGTTACGGTGATGATACATTCCGTCATGTTTTACATGCCGCCATGTTGTAACGTCACGTATCACTGGGACCACCGCCGCCGCCGCGGACCTCATTGAGGACCGCCGCCACTGCCGCTGCCGCCGCGGATCACGCGTTCACTCCAAAATGCATTGCGAACCGCCGCCGCCACACCCACCCGAAAATGCGTCGCGATACTATAACGCGGTACTATAACTTTTGTCTAAGGGATCGGTGACATATCATCAATGTGCCGACTGCTAAACAAAGCGCCTCTCAATGAGGAGTAGATAAAATCATAGTACTTTCTTTCAAGATCAGAAAAGTTTATAACAATTTTTATCTGAGAAAAACCGCGAGATCGGTAACACATCGCGACGCGTTAATAGAAGTGATAACAATATTTTTTCTAAGAAGAGATCGGTGACACGTCATCGATGCTGTGTCATCGACCCAATAGGGAGGGTAGACAAAGGGACAAAGAAGTCGCAAATGGAATAAATAATGGGTCATAAGCGTGCCTCAGTTGGCGCCTTGTAATATTACCGAATCGATCGCAATAGATGTAATGCGAAAAGTGTGGCCATCGTGCGGACGTTAAGGATATGGATGGTGTGAATACAAACAAGCTATTTGAAGTGATAAAAATAGAATTTGAGGACATAATGGACCAAGAGTCGTCCAACGAAAAATTACAATCCAACGATACTGAATATCTTATTGGGTTGAGCGATGGCAATATGGATCACGCAGAGAAATTTGTGCAATCTTCGGAAATCCGTGCGTTGAACATTCGTACTAAGCACTGCATAATCTGCTGTTATTATACAACGTATGATGATACCTCAGCTTTATGTCCACCATGTATGATTTATTTCCGGAATATTAGCGTTAAAGGAATATATCTCGTCAAGAAGCACAAAGACTATTCTTTCCATACACTAGACAGCAGGTGGTCCTGCTCGGAATGCGGAGAGCCGATGTACATTGTATTCCCGTACAGCATGTGCTCACTCTGCGCACATTGAAAAACTATTAAGTGCTCCGTGTAAGAGTGTAATCTAAAAAAAAAAACATGGAAAACCACGAGCGAATGGAACGCGAACTATTGGAACAGTGCGACCAGATCGCTACTCTGGTGGAGTGTTTCGCGGCTGCAACGATGCGACGAGTGCTCGAAGAACTTTGCCATGCCAAGCGTCCGTGCCTCGCCATTGGACACGAGACAATCCGCAGTGGTGAAGATCACGCGATTCGCGAGTGCAAAGTCGCAATTGGAGCGACGTTTCGTGCACATTGATGGCGAGTACGCGAGTGGCAACGAACGATATATTGTCTGGCGAGAGATCGACGCCGCGTTCGAGAGTCGTATATTGACAGGTGCGGTGATAAACTCTAATTACATCAAGCCGCGGCGATTTTTAGAAGACGCTGGCAATATAATTCTAGAGCGAGTGCGAGACGCTGCAGAAAAACACGGTAGTATAAAAGTGAACACCACGTTCAATGGCGAGTTCGTAACGAAGGATAAATGTGCTAATAAGAGCATAATTACAAAGAACAGCGAGATATATCGATGCACCAACATGCGCGAGTGGGTACGAGCGAGTACACGTCGTCGAGCCTAGCCTAGCATCGCTCGAAGAGTTTCAGGAACATGACAGCATGGTGGGCAGTGTCACGAATCCTCAACTTGACTGTTAACGTGAACAAACTAAATCTCTTGCGTGCGAGATGTCACTTCAAAGTGCGGGAAATAGTGACGAAACGAGTGGTGATCAGTGTTTGTTCGACAGACAATGCATGCTTCGCGTGGTCGGTAGTAGCCGCAGAAAGTCATGCAGATCGGGAATCATCATATCCGCAGCGTTAAATCTCGCGGATATCGAATTTCCAATGACATTAAAAAACATTCCGAAATTTTAATGGTTGAACGCGGTGTCGATCAATGTATTGGGTATGGGAATAAGTTTCCGCCCATTGCAGAAAGATGTCGTTAGTAGCATTGCTCGTGTGTTTGATAGAACGACAAAACATGTTTTTGAAAGGTGTGTGTCCAAACTTTTGAACCCAATAGATGGCATTCGTTCGAAGCGTAACAAAGAGTAACTTTTTTTGCGTTGAAGATGTCGGAATTTATTCCAAAAAAGCAACATTTGAGGGAAGTTTTACTCCATTATTTTATTTTAAAGAAAAGTGCTGCGGAAACCCATCGTTTGCTCGTAGATATTTACGGTGAGCATGCTCCATCGAAAACTAGTTGTAAAGAATGGTTTCGGCGATTCAACAATGGTGATTTTGACGTGCGTGACAAAGAAGGTGCACCGAAAAAATTTGAAGATGCAGAATTGCAAGCATTACTCGAAGAAGATTCGTGTTTATCGCTCGATAGGTTGGCAAAAGAGTTAAATGTTGATAGATCCACTGTTGGAAAACTTCTACACGCAATGGGAATGGTGCAAAAAGAAGGAAATTGAGTACCATACAAATTGAAAGAGAGAGACATGGAAAGATGTTTGGTCATCTGAGAGATGCTTCGTCAATGACAATAAAGGAAGAGTTTTCTACATCGTATCGTAACTGGCGATGAAAAATGGATCTACTACGATAACCCTAAACGCTTGAAGACATGGGTGAACCAGGTCCATCAACGCCAAAACGAAATATCCATGCTTCGAAGATTATGTTGTGCATCTGGTGGGATCAAAAAGATATTATATATTATGAGCTGCTCAAACCGTCCGAAACCATCACTGGCGATCGGCTATAACTGATACGTTTAAACCAAGCTTTGAAAGAAAAACGACCGGAATGGGACAATAGGCACAACAAGCTGATTCTGTTACATGACAACGCTAGGCCATACGTTGCAAAACCGGTCAAAAAATACTTGGAAGGAATAAAGTGGGAAATTCTGCCCCACCCGCCGTATTCACCGGACATTGCCCCTTCAGATTTCCATTTGTTCCGATCCATGCAGTCGGCCCTTTCTGGAGAACGATTCAATTCTTATGAAGGTATCAAAAAATGGCTTGATGAATGGATCACTTCAAAAGAACCAGAGTTTTTCATTTGAGGAATCCGTTTATTATCGGAAAGGTGGGAGAAAGTTGTCGCTTCTGAAGGAGCATACTTTGAATAAACTCACTTATACAGATTTGTTTAAATAAACACATCTTTTTCACTTAAAAAAGGCGGAAACTTATTCCCATACCCAATACATGGCATCGAAAATGAACAGATCCTTCCTCTGCGGCTCACCGATGACAAGAAGGAGAAGCACGTCAATCTCCTATACCTGCAAGATTCATGCAACGACAGCCTCGACCACTTTGTGTGAATCAAGAACCTGTCGCATCTCGCAGATTAGTGGAAAAAAAGAACAAGAAATATTTCTGTGGCCGGTATGATAAGAAAAGCCAATAAAAAAAATAGCGACAAAGAATGACTTCTCTATTTACAGGTGTCTCTATTACTTCAGCTTGTGTGAAAAATTGCAGTCACACAAAGTAGACTGCCAGAAGATCAACGACTGCGCCATCCGACTGCCGAACGAGAACGACAGGTGGCTCGAATTAGGTAATTATAACAACCGGGAATGAGTGCCGTTCATCGTCTACGTCGATCTGGAGTGCGTACTGCGGAAAACGGAATCCAACGAGTCATCGTACGCGTATCAACAGCATGAAGCGTTTAACATAGGCTACTACGTACGATGCGCGTACGACGACACGTTATCATCGTATCACTTCCGTCACGATGAAGACTGTATAGCGTGGTTCGCGCGATGACTCAACGATTTTTGCATCGCGTGAAAAATATCGTATCCACTAACGTGCTCATGGAAACGTTATCTAAACAGCAAGGGGAGGCATACCGTAGCACGACGCGTTGTCATATCTACGAGAAAGTGTTCGCGCCGAACAATACGCGTGTCCGCGATCATTGTCATCTCACCAGTAGATACCGGTCCAGCACATTCGAGAGAGAGAGAATTATAACTTAAATTATAAAAATTCGTTTTATATTCCAGTCGTATTTCACAATTTATCGGGATATGACGCGCATTTTATAATTAAAGAAATTGCTACCGCGTACGATGGACATGTAGATGTACTACCGATAACCAAAGAAAAATATATTTCATTCACTAAACATGTCGATAGCACCAAAGACATAAATGGAAAGAATTTTCAGAAAAATTGTGTAAAATTAAGGTTCATTGATTCTTTCAAATTTCTAAATGCAAGCCTCGATAAATTGGCATCGTATCTCAACAAAGATAAATTAAAAATTGTACGTTCCGAATTTTGCAAACTCAGCGCGGAGAATTTCGATCTTCTCACGCGAAAAGATGTCTTTCTGTACGAGTACATTGACTGCGTCCAAAAATTGCAGGACACGCGCTTACCACTTTAATTATTTTTCAGTTCATTAACAGGCGATACATTGTAATATCCAAGAGCGATTACACTCACGCCGTGAATGTATGGTAACAATTCTCCATCCAAACGCTCGGCCAGTACAATGATCTGTTTTTGAAAATTGATATCTTGTTATTAGCCGACATTTTCGAAAATTTCTGCAATAGTTGCGTCGCGAGTTACTGTCTCGATTTTGCGCATTATTATACATTGCCACGTGAGACGCCATGCTGAAACATACGCGCGTAAGATTCGAGTTGCTCATCGATATTGATATGGTTATATTCATCGAGCGCGGTATACGCGGCGGTCTCAGTCAATGGCCAGCAGATACGCGCAAGCTAATAACAAGTACATATGTTCCTTCAACCCATCGAAACCGTCATCATACTTGATGTACTACGATGTGAACAATCTGTACAAATGGGCGATGTGTCAATCTTTGCCATACGTCGAATTTCAACGGGTCGAAGACGCTGCAAACTTTGACGTGAGCGCGATCGCTCCGGATTCACCTACCGGTTATATTCTCAAGGTCAATCTCAAGTATCCGCAGCATCTACACGACCGACACACTGATCTACCTTTCTGCTCAACGCGCGATAAATAGCCCGGCAAGCGCGAAGATAAACTTTTAGCGACGTTGTACGATAGGCAGCGTTACGTCATGCACTACCGCAACCTGCAGTAATGTATTCACGGTCTTCGCGTAATAAAGATCCACCGGATGCTACAATTCGCTCAATCTCCATGGTGATTATATTGAACTCAATTCACAATTTAGAACGCTCGCGAAAAACGATTTCGAAAAAAATTTGTATAAAGTAATAAACAACGTGGTATTTGGTAAAACCATGGAGAATGTGCGCAACCACGTCGTGTAAAATTAATGATCAAATGGGACGGACAATACGGCGCGGAGGCAATAATCGCGAAACCGAATTTCCACAGCTGCAGCGTCTTTGCGGAAAATTTGATTGTCGAAATGCGCAAACTCGAGGTGAAGTTCGACAAGCTGATTTACATGAGTATGTGCATACTCGAAATATCGAAAATCTGCTTGTACGAATTTCATCATGAGTACATGCACCGATGAATCGCGACAAATGTAAGATCATGTACACCAACACGGACAGTCTCATTTACCATATAGAATGCGATGTTTACGAGACTATAAAACGCGATATCGCTAGATTCGACACGAGCGATTATCCAGAAGACAACGTGTACGGTATGCCCCTCGCGAACAAAAAAGTATCTGGCCTGATAAAGGATGAGAACAACGGTGCAAATTCGTTGGACTCAGAGCGAAGATGTACGCGGTGAGGATGAACGACAAGGACACTAAAAAGGCAAAAGGCGTAAAGAATAACGTCGTAGCGCGAACGATAACATTCGATGATTACACGCAGTGTTTGAACGAAGAGATCGAAATGACTCGCCGTCAATCGCGTATACGATCTAAATTACACGAGGTGTACACGATATCCGAATCGAGAATCGCTCTGAGTCCATACGACGACAACAATACGTCGTACAGGATTCGACGGAGACATTACCGTGGGGGCATTAGAGGATATTTGTAATATATGTATATATGTTATATGTATTATATATATTATATGTAATATATTAGGTGTAGTAAAAAGAAATCCATTATTTTTCCAATAGATGGCTTTAGTATCTCGCATTGCGAGATACAGATTACTAAAGCCATCTATTGGAAAAATAATGGATTTCTTTTTACTACACCTAATATATTGCTATTATGTATTACTATTGTAATTTACACTTTTTTTACATATATACAAGTATTATTAGTATGTTTTATGTAATAGCATCTATTATGTATTACGATTATCGTACTTTCATATAATATATATCATATGTTTTTAACATTTATATACGTATTATATACTATTAGTATTTTAATTTACACTTTACATCTCTCTTGTTTTTATCATTTATGCGTATTACTATTATGTATTGCTATTACTTTGATTTACACTTTACATATGTTTATTGCATTTATGTAAGTACGCTGTGCAAACGGGGGACGGACCACCCCAGACAAGAGATGCGTCCCAGCAGACGGACCCCACGCCGCCCGCAACACCCCAGCTGCCAAATTTGCAACCGCACTCACGAGCGTGGCGCAACTTCGTCGCACATTCACAGCTAAGGTTTTCGTAGGCGATCGGATAACGGGTGGCGTTAAACGAAACGTGACAGAAATGCGTCTTCACGCGGCCGCTCTTAATCACAAACAATAGTTGGGCGCCAGGCACGAGCGAGCGTGCCACTCTTTCCAGAAATTACGCGATTTTCTTTATGCCTTTTTAATGAGCTGCGAATGTCGACGGGCTCTCAACCGGTAGCTCAGTCTCGGAAATGGCAGAGGGGGCGGTTCGTGGTCGAGGATAGCAGAGCGTCTGGAGGAGCGACTAGGGGCGAGAATAAAATACACACGGATTAACAATAACAAAAGTAACAATTATATTATTATAAATGAGTCTTCGACTCCCAATTACATCTGGCGATACAGTCGAGACGACAAGTTCTACTTGAGCGCGATAACTGATCTACGTAAGCCCCGAGGTTTTACGCTAGGCGTATCAACTCCGTTAAATTCCCGCGACACGAGTTCAGGCCACACCGGAACACTCTCGCGAATTATGCGAACCATACTTCATCGCCTCACAAATGCTAAGAAATTCGGCCACGACGGCAGCGTGGACACGGCGTGATCTCGTGCGCGTATTACTATTATGTATTACTACCTATGTACATATGTATTCTGCTCCATACATAAATTGTTACAAATAATTTTGTATACTCTAATGAAAACGAAGATGATGAATGGGAAGTTATAAAAAAAATATACGTTTATATACTTATATTGATATATATTTTTGTATGTAAAAAAATACACGAATCAAAATTTTATCAAATGACATTATTTTTGTGTATCCATAAATTGTACGATCCATTAAATCCCAGCCACTTGACGTACATCTTGTCTTCCTTCCTGCATAGTATTTTCTCCACGAAATATACATCTGGATGAGTAGCGCGATGTAACTCATGCTGGTAGAACGCACCAGCGACGGATTTCCACGATAGTTCTCGAATAGATAGGTTACAGGATTGGTACGCTGCACCTTAACGATCATAAACACCTCGGTGGTTCAATTTGGTGTAACCCTTCTCAAAAATCGTCTTATATTGCTTTGTCATGCGTACCGAATCGCTCACTTTGAATTTTGTCAGACCAGCTTTTTATCACGCTGTACATCGTATCCAAGAGTCTTTCAGCGATCGCGAGAGTTACGTCGTTGTTGTTCGCTCGATGCGAGCAATCATAGACGATCCAACAACGATTAGCTCGTTGGAATCGTCTCAGTACACGTAATCGATCGCGTTGTCGTTCAATATCATTGCGTGAGGTAATCCCTTTCCAGATTTCTTCTTCTGTTTCTTAAATGTGGTCGACAACGGCACGATTATAAATTTGTATCCCCTATTGCTCAATAATCGGCCCTGCGAATGATGCTTTTGTTTGTGCGCGTTCGTCACCTGCAGCATGGTCTTGTATTTGTTCATATTATCTTCCGTGTACAAGAGATCATCAAGAATTCTCTTGAAAATTAACTCGTAAAGACCAGGTGTACCAGTATATCGTACGCCGATAATTATATTGTCCGCATCATTCACGTCGAAACGTTTATTGCCAAACATCCATCCTATAGATAAACGCCGTACACATAATCTATATCGCTCTTCTGTTTATCTCCCCTCAGCCCCGACGTGCTTTTGACCCAGTGGGTCCAAGCCGGCTTGCAACGCTTCTCGACCTTCCGACGTTTGTAACCAATTTTGAACCTTCGTTGCTAGCGAGTCCGTTGTTTCGAAAACCTTCTCCTACGATTCTATCGTCGATACAATCGTCGTACGCGGAGTGGAGGTTATCAGCTGTACACGATCGTGCGATCGATCATCAGATTTACGCGGGGTCGCGGAACGCTCGAACGTCTCACTCGCTTTCTCTCCCTCTCCCTCCTCCTCCTCCTCCTCCTCCTCCTCCTCTTTTCTTTCGCGCTTGAAGGCAGACGCTGCGTTATCATCGCGCGACTGTCTCTTTATCGCGCGCACGCCGGAGCTGTCAACGATCTGTCGCAGCAGTTTGATAATAGACTTAAAATGCCTATCCAATGCCATGTCTTCCTCGATTATACCGGTTTTCAGAGCGCGATGTTTCTTGCGAATCGACGCTCGTCTTTTCGATCTCCCTCGCGATTTTTTCACGCACATCAGCCATGTTCGTCTCTGGCAAAGTATCGACAACGATTGGTCACGTTACGATATCGCAAAATCGTTAAATCTCTTTCTATATCTCCCGTCTTTAAGCTATCATTGTCTATCACTAAAAATCCATATTTTTTTTGCCAGCAGTCGCGACACAACAAACAAAATTCGTCATACGACATGTCGGTATTCACATGATCCTTATAAACGTGTTTCAAGGTACAATCCTGTTTGAACAGGATCAGCAGGTTCGCGTTGTCGCGTATCAGATGTTTAGGTATCCTCGCGTGACAGAGATAGAAGCAGTCAACGTTCGCGTGGCGGTCCATCGAAAAGTATTCTCACACCGTATCCTACTTGTCGCATGCCACGTCATCAAAGATAAAAATAGAATTTGGGAGCGCCTCGCTCGATGGAACGACGTCGCTGTTGTTGGAGAACGTAAAGTAGCCGATTTCGTCGATAGGCGTAAATAAATTTTCGAGAATCGATACTTTGGCTGTTACAGCGATTTCGAGTACACGTTCTCGCAACGTACGCCGTTTGGACTCTCGAGCAAACTTATGAGAATATTGGTTTTATCGCAATTAGATGGGTCGAAAATGATTGCGCGTATAGTACTCGGCAGCATTTCGCCGAAATACTTACGCTTTTCCGCGCTGCCTCCCATCACTCGCGATTTCGCCGTTTGTGATACGTATCGTCAACGATTGCCGCACGAATTTCATGCTCACACTAAAGGCTACGCGCTCTCGAACGACTATTTAAAGGTGCGTGAACCCGCGAATCGCGCAGTGTCATCCTTCCGATATTCGAGACTTGAGCGCCGAGGCAGTTGCAATACATATCGAAGGTCGTACTCTTACGCGTGTACGGCAACTACATTGAACATGTCTGGGACAAGCTTCCGGAACACGTGAAGGCAGATTCAAAGATTCGAGCGTACGAATCATCACTGCGACGAGCATTACAATCACCCGTGGCAGCGACGATCCCGCACCGAAGATAAAGAATTGTAGCGAATATCGGCGTCGCGCGGCGGTCTGCTAAATCGAGTGATAAACGCGCTTCTTTTCGAGTTACATATTCCGGGCTACCAGTTTTGCAGTCCGGGCACTCGACTTACAAAGCGATTAGCCAGAGACGCAGGCATAAATCCGCTGAACGCGGCGTGCCGAGAACACGACATTGCGTATTCTCGGAGCAACGATCTCACCGACAGACACGCGGTGGACAAAGTACTCGCCGATAAAGTGCTAGAACGCGTCGTCGCGAGAAATTCGGCTCTGAGCGAGAGAGCCGCCGCTGCTGCCGTCTGGGCAGCGATGAAAGCCAAGACCAAGATCGACATAGGCATGAAACCGAAGAAAAAGACGACGAAAAAAAAGATGAAAAAGTGGATACTTCCGACGGTGAAACGAGGAGGTGCGTTACCGTTTCTGTCAATGTTGGGCGTGCTCGGGTCCTCGATCGACGTCCAACGTGGCGAAAGCGGTAAACGACAGCAAAGCCGCGCGACGTCAGCTCGAAGATCGCGCGATGGAACAGGGTCCCTGTATCTCGCTCCGTACAAATATGGACGCAGACTGTATCTCGGCCCGTACAAACGTGGACAGGGCGTAGCTGTAAAGAAAAAAAAACATCAAAAAGACGATAAAAATGCTGTCTGGCGCAACTACCAATGTGCAATTGAACGAGTTCGCGAGACGTATGCGCGTACTTTAGAGGCGTTTTCATGCGTAACATGTTACCGACGAACGCCGCGCGCCAAAACAAAAAAGAAGAACAACCACGTCGTGTACTTTGACAGTTACGATAATCTTCGACTGTCCAAGGAACTGGTGCGATATTTCAGCAACGGTGCTACGACGATAGAGTACAATCGCACGTCCTATCAAATGTGCAATCAGAGGTTCTATGGACAGATGTGTCTGCGGTTTCTACAAACGGTAGACGCGCGTAAATTTTAAATTAAAAAGCTCGACGACGTGTTGTAAAATCTTAATATTAGTCGAACGCTTTTTCCGTCATGTCGTTAATGCTTACGCTGAGCGAGAAGAGCACCATCCTCGCGGCGAACTACTTTCCCGCCATAGATATGAGTAACGGAGATTACGAGCTCGGTCTGGCGATTTTTGAGACTTATCACGCGATACCGAACGTGAACGAATCGAACAACAAATTTTATTTCGCCAAAGATGATGATGAAATTACAAGGTTTCCCAAGGATTCGTACGAAGTGCGAGACATAACTGAATTTCTGAAACGTGCGATTTTACGAAAACGTCCGCACCGCGACGCGCTTGAAACCGTTGACGTAGTGCATGGTGATAATAACAACAACAACAATGACACCAATGACGATAATGATGAGAGTGAAGAATACCCGATTACGCTCGGCGCAAACTACAACATGATGAGATGCGAAATTAGGTGTGCATACAGAATAAACTTTGGCAAGCTCAACAGTATTGGATCACTATTGGGATTCTCGTCAGAGCGTATACTGCGGCCGCGAAGGTGGCACGAATCGTGTCGATCAACATAATGAACGTAAACATTATCGGCGTAGAGTGTAATGTGACGCGTACAGCAACGGCAAAAGCGCGCACATGATACATGAATTTTCGCCGAGTGTGCCGCCGGGATATAAAATATCGGAATAGTCATCGCAGATCATTTACTTGCCGATTATCACACGGGGCATTACGGATCTAATGATACGCGTTTTCGACCAGAACGGACAATTGCTTGATTTTCGAGGAGAAGAGATCATCGTTAGATTGCACGTACTACGACAGTAGCAAGGGCAACCCGTTCACTATCATACTGTATGACCTTTATATAGGGCGCCTCTGATAGAGCTCTTAAGAGAACTAGGAAGGTAAAATTCGCGAATCCCTCTCGGCCCCCGCAGCCACCACAACCGTACACCGGAGCCGAGGCTCCACTCCGCGCGCGCCCTCCTCTTCGCGAGTCCCCGCTCGTGATCTTCGGTCGCCGTCCGCCAACTAGGGCAGGACGTGACATACATATATAATAAAACATATAGAAAACTATACAAATTTTACTTAAGACATCTTTTCAAGTTTTCATATATTTTACTGTTCCGATAACAATTACTTACGCATGGATTACGTATATACGGAAGTGTTAATAATTAATTCTCGAAAATGATATGTTGTAATATAACTTTACTACATATGGTTGAATAAAAAAAATAATCTTTAACTTGGTAAAAAAAAATTCGAAAATTTAAAAAAATTATGGGTGGTGGGAGTATTTTGTTAAACAAAAAAATAAACAAAATTTATTTATAACTTTGAAGTACTCTTGAAATCGCAACTTTTGTTTAAAAAATTTTTTTCTATCTTTTATACTTCCGACGATATTCGCCTTGAAAGAAAAATACCGTTTTTTTTTTAAAGAGTGTTTTACTCCTTGAACAAGTTAACGCACGTATAAAAAAATACGTGTCTCTTAGATTTTTGTGTTTAACATATCTCATGGAGAATCAAATCGGTTCCGAATAGTTATGAACCTTCCCTTGTTAAAATTATATACAAAGGATCAGTTTCACCAACTTGATTAAGCCAAATCGGTAATTAACTGTCAATCATAAGTGGTCAATTCTATTGAATGGCAAACACAATTAGTCAGTTCCAATTAAATAATTAGTGTTGGTAAAACCAATCCAAATGATTCTTCACAAAAAGCACGCATGCTTAGCACTTTTTTTACTTTTTTTAAAAAGATAAATTTGTATAAATAATAAGATAACAATAAGAAACAATACCATTTGTGTTTTACTTTTATTGTGGTAGAACTTAATTTGATTAGTTAAGATTGTAGCATCTGGGTTTTAATTTTTCATTTAATACATTAATTTTGTTCAAAGTGTAATAATTTTTGACAGAGAATTAAAGTTATCATTACTTGGATTGCAATAAGATTTTCAATATGCATATCCTTGAAGAAAAATTAAAACTACTATTAATTAACATTACTTTAATTCCGAAGCACCACTACGGTCTGAGTATTAAGATGTTGAACTAATATATATATATATATTTTTTCCACGTAAATGTAATGATTTCAGAATTGATAATTACGAGCCGATAAATCATCAGCATTAACGCAATTGATCTGAAATATTAATAATCCCCCCAAATTTCCCAATTAATCTTAAAAAACTACAATAAACTTATTGCGAAAAATATTGCCTCGGCCGGGAGTCGAACCCGGATCTCTTACATTCCGTGTGAGCGTCCTGAGCCTTTAGACTACCGAGACCTTAGCAATAATTTTTCGCAATAACCGATATGTATAGAGAGTAACGCATTATTTCAGCGCGCGTTTATAAACAATAAGATAGGAAACAAGACCGTTATATTAAATAACATTACTTTAATTCCGAAGCGCCACTACGGTCTGAGTATTAAGATGTTGAACTAATACATACATATATATTTTTCCACGTAAATGGAGTGATTTCAGAATTGATAATTACGAGCCGATAAATCATCAGCATTAACGCAATTGATCTGAAATATTAATAATCCCCCCAAATTTCCCAAATTAATCTTAAAAAACTACAATAAACTTATTGCGAAAAATATTGGAAATTTGGGGGGATTATTAATATTTCAGATCAATTGCGTTAATGCTGATGATTTATCGGCTCGTAATTATCAATTCTGAAATCATTACATTTACGTGGAAAAAATATATATATATATATTAGTTCAACATCTTAATACTCAGACCGTAGTGGCGCTTCGGAATTAAAGTAATGTTATTTAACATAACGGTCTTGTTTCCTATCTTATTATTTACTATTAATTAAATTGGATACTTAGGTTTTATTCGAGAAGCACGTATCTTTAGTTCCTTTTTTTACTTTTTTTAAAAAAAAAGGACCCTAGCTGCCGTGGCAACCAGCAATGAGGTCCGCCGCTCGGTGCCCCGCTTAGGAAGGGACGCCGTCGCGGAAACACCGGGCTACTACTACTCGGCGCCCCCCCGACCTCGGTCTCGGAATACATCCGAGCGGCCCGGGGCGGGGACCGCGCATCCTGCCTCGGAATATGTCCGCGCAGCCCTGTCCTTCCCTACGGACAAAGTCCGCACCTCCTGGAGCGGGAGGAGCCCCCAGTGCAATGAGCCGAAGCTCTTGGGGATCCCTCCCCCCCCCCAATGGCATGAGCCAGCCAGGAGCACCCAGCGTACAGACCGACCCGCAGTGCGGAAGCACCCGTCCGACACTTCCATGCTCAAGGTCCCGAGGGAACCACCCCACCCCCAAGGAAGGAGGGGAGGACCCCCTACGAAAGCCCGGGCAGTGGGGGTCGATACTCACACCTGCACGGACAGGGAATAGAAATTCCCCCTAATGGTGCCATGCCACCAGGCGATTGAAGTCAGGTCCGCCAATCCCTACCGGCACACTGGACCCATTCCGAAGAACGGGTCCCTCAGGGGCACCTCATGAGGAACTCCCTCGGGGTACCGGATCCTAATAACGGAGAGGTCCGTACAGGGCAGTGTTGGCACCCCGAGCAGTCATACCGACCCGATAATCGCAGCACGTGCTGACGGCAGCCACGGACCGGGAGACGCCCGGAGCCCCCGCACTACGACAAAGTCGCGCTCCTCGCGGGGGGCAATTATTGCTTTCTGTACTCTCCTGTCTAATTCTTTCTGAATTAAAAGAGCCAACTTCTAATGCCTCCTGACTTTTCTTTTTTGTCTAATAAAAAAATGTATTTTTATTGCGTTTATCTTTTACAATTTAAAGTTCATAATCGTATTATCTTAATTTCACTAACCTTGTTGCTTTTTGAATTCTTATGTTCTTCGTCAGTCAAAGCTTTAGAAAGTGTTTTAACTCTTGCAGCCATTTATTCAAATTTGTCTTCCTTTGTGCTAGCTGTTTTTAGCATTTCTCATGACAGCTACTCAGCTCCAGAAACCGCGCTACGTTATTTTCGCTATGCAAACAGGTCGAAAAAACATCATATCCGAGGATATAAGTCGATTCGACGACTGCAAATTAACGAATGCGAAACTCTATCTGAATTCGGAATGTTATCCGTACGACGACTTGAATCTGGATTTTGATAAAAACAGATATGCGATTCTGTACGACTTGACGCGCGTTTCTGCAAGGGCTACTACGGATACGAATATCTCGAGCCGAGACTCACCTTTACAACTTTTTTACGTAATGGTCCGTTCGTGATCATCGATTGCTCTCGACTGAACGAATCAGTCAAGAGTGGCACCGTGGACGTGCGATTAGACTTTGAATGTAAGGAGAACGTGCCCGCAAATACAACCTATTGTCTCATCATGCACGATCGCGTGGTTCAGTATAATCCAATGTTGTGCGCAATCACCTAACTGCACCTCCAATACGACATAAATCTACGATACGCCGCAATCGACAGTCTTCTCGACAACATGCCCGTCAATGTTCGTGGATCTGCAAGGATTCATCGTTAACAAGAAATTTATCGTGAAGGAAGTGGCGGTACAGGGGATCGTTCTCATGCACTACATTTTTACGAGTGACCCATGACATGGAAATTTTTGACAAGATCCGACAGGTCTTGCACTTCCTGGTTGAATGTTTATCACCATGGATTGCGATGGGAGGACGGTATGGTCCCATACGAGACGAAACGCCTAATCACGGCGGCTGTATTTGAAGATGATGCTATCGTGTACGTTAAGGGACGCGAGAAACGAACGTGGATGTGGAACTTGCTTCTGGACGGTGAGCGAGAACGCATGTATCAAGACCTTGGATGCAGTCCATGTTTACGAAGATATGGAATCTTTAACTAATCTTTAACTAATCTGGATGTTGCTAATACTATGCGATGTGGACAACATGTTAAGAATTGCGCATTATAAAATATATTGAAAATATATAAATGGTTGCAAAAGAATTTTTTAAATAAAAATTAACGTATTTATTATGTATTTCTTTTTCCCTTCCTTTGTAATATATGTATTAGTATATATGTACGTATGTACGTATGTGCGTATGTTTTTATATACGTATGTGCGTATGTACGTATGTACTTATGTATGTATATATGTATGTATATATGTATATATGTATTTATGTATGTATCTGAAAACATCGACGCTTCTGTTAAACGCGTTGCGACATGTCCGATCTGATAGTATTGAATGTGGGAATAAGTTTCCGCCCATTGCAGAAAGATGTCGTTAGTAGCATTGCTGGTGTGTTTGATAGAACGGCAAGACATGTTTTTGAAAGGTGTGTGTCCAAAATTTTGAGCCCAATAGATGGCATTCGTTCGAATTGTAACCAAGAGTAACTTTTTTTGCGTTGAAGATGTCGGAATTTAGGTATCAGATTTTTCGGTATCAGATTTTTTTCATTCGAGGAATCCGTTTATTACCGGAAAGGTGGGAGAAAGTTGTCGCTTCCGAAGGAGCATACTTTGAATAAACTCATTTATATAGATTTGTTTAAATAAACACATTTTTTTCATTTAAAAAGGGCGAAAACTTATACCCAATACATACATGCAATGTATATAAGTAGTGTATAAAGCTTTTTCATTCAATCGTAAGCTTCAATTACGAGCGTTAAGACATGGACCAAGTAAAAGAATATATACACCGAAAATTGATCGAGCGAAAGGGGTATCGTCCCTTGTCACCAGGTTCGCCAAGTGTATCATCATCGAGGGAAAAAGCGAGATATTGGGAATGTCCTGGTGAAAAAGCATCGAAGTCGCCAACGTGCTCATCATTAACGTCACCAATGCCATCGAAATATAAACCATAAAGTATAAACATTGATAAACTCGCGAAAAAAAATACGTAGAAAAAAATGCAATAAAACATGTCGCGTTAGATTTCTTTTCATGCGGAAGGGGATCCTTACTTTGATTCACGCAACTTATTAACACTATAAAATGATATTCTAATATCCTCGCTTTAATCTATTGAATTTCTTGGAAAACATCGGAATATAAGGAACTGTAAACCATGAAGGTCCCGCATTTCAATATTATCATTATCTTGTTTCTTTTTCTTCAAATTATAATAATAATGTTTTTTAATCGTTTACTAATACTATCAAAAATTTTAATGGATAATAATTCTCCAACAAGATTTTAATTCCAAAACAAAAATTATCAAGATGAAATTTAGAATTCGAAAGTAAAATCATTGCTACCCTTTTATTATAGATATGTAGACTATATAATTATGGCGGTATCTACCATTTTGATTAATTCGGTTCTTGACATTTTTAACTCTCAGCATCTGAGGATTCAATTTATCATGGAGGTGACGATAGGTTAAACTTTTTGGATGTTACTTTAATTATTAATAACAATAAAATCAAATTTGATTGGTACCATAAATTAACGTTTTTAGGGAGGTACTTGAATTTCTTATCTCATCACTCGATTTCTCAGAAGAGGGGCAGATTGCCGGTTTGGTAGATAAAATGATTTTGCTTTCGAATCCTACATTTCATCTTGATAATTTTTGTTTTGTAATTAAAATCTTGTTGAAGAATCATTATCCGTTAGAATTCATTTTTGATAGTATTAATAAACGATTGAAAAACATTATTAATTTTAAGAGAAAGAAACGGGATAGTGATAATATTGAAAGCGCGGGGCCTTCATGGTTTACTGTTTCTTACATAGACATCTGAGAAACTCAATATGTTTTCCAAGAAATTCAATAGATTAAACAGCGAGGATATTAGAATATTGTTTTATAGTGTTAATAAGTTGCGCGATCAAAGTACATAAGGATTTCCTTCCCTATGAAAAGAAATCTAATGTGGTGTACAAGATCTGTTGCAAAGATTACGATGCGAGCTACGTGGAACAGACAGGAAGACAGCTGAAGACGAAAATAGCTGAGCACAAGAATCATATTCGGTGGAACACAACCACACATTCGATCATAACTGACTATTCATTGGAAAAGAGTTCGATTAGGCAAATGTTGCAATTTTGGATGAGGAACTCCAGAAAGAGATTGGTGTCAGAGATACTACACATCAGGAGACAGACACGTTTCCTCAACCTGCAGATAGACTTGGAGGGGCTTCCCAAGGCCTTTCCAATTGTAGACGGATTATAAATATCAGAACATTGTTATTGCCAGATAATAAGTGTACATTGTTCATTACATTAAGATTAAATTATTAAAGGTTTAGTTTTGATTTTGATGTCGTCTGGACTATAATTAATATCAGAGTTTTTCGTCTTGATCAAAACTGTTTTATTCAATCAAGATTGTCTTGAGATCATAACAACCCACACAATACTGAATGTCACCAGAATGTGACCAGAATATTACATTCAAAATCTGAAATATCCTGGTGATGATCTTAGAAATATTCTGGCAATAGTAGCAGAATGTCTTATGTCCATATCCGGCAATGTCCGTATCCGGCAGAATGTCTTATGCCGTATCCAGCATATTCTGGAGACATTCAGTAATTTCTGAAACGTTCTATAATACACAGCACGGAAAGTCATCGGAATATCATCAGAATATTTCAAATGGTTTTTTTTTACAGAATATTTCATTTAAAAAATATCTACAAACATCCACAGATGTTATATATAAGATATTTTATTTGAAATATCTAGAGATTCCATTTAAAATATTATGTTAGTAATATTTTTTTAATATTCTGGAAACGTTTCGCTTCAAATCTTTCTGAACGGTCGTTCATAAATATAATACGAAGGCAAATCAATAAGTATCCGTGTTTCAAGACAGGCGACGTTGCTGATGTAAGTTGGCATTACCATCGTGTACTACCATCTTTCAAACGACGTTATATAAAATTTCAGAGTGATTCATGCAATAATCTTGATTTGACAGCAATTCAGTAGTGAGCGTGTTTGATGTTTTCCGATACAATGGAAAAAGAGCAATATCGATCCGTGATTCGTTTCTTATTTTTGGATGGAAAAACATGCGAAGAAATAAAAATACGAAGTTGGATGCCGTCTATGGTAACTCTTCACTATCTATGACAACCGTCAGATATTGGTTCAACGAATTTAAACGTGGTCGTTCGTCTGTTTTTGATGAGGAGCGTCCAGGCCGCCCGGCAGACATGGTTACTGAGGAAATCGTTGAAAAAGTCCACGACATGATTCTCGCTGATCGCCGAATGAAAGTGCATGAAGTAGCAGAAACCGTAGGCGTGTCGTACGGAACGGCATTCAATATTTTGTATGATAACTTGGGAATGAAAAAGCTGTCGGCCTGATGGGTGCCGCGATTGCTCACAATGCACCGGCTCACTCCTCCGCAGTCGCCACAGTCAAATTGCTCCAATTGTTCTACGAATTGCTGCCGCATTCACCGTATTCTCCAGATTTAGCCCCCTGTGACTTCTTTTTGTTTCCAAACTTGAAAAAATGACTCGGTGGAAAGAAATTCACGTCGAATGAGGAGGTCATCGCCGAAACAGAGGCCTATTTTGCAGAGTTCGACAAATCGTATTTTTCTGAGGGGTTAAAAAAATGGCAGAAGCATTGAAAAAAGTGTATCCTCCTAAAAGAGGATTACGTTGAAAAATAAAAAAAAATTTTTGTGAAAAGCTTGCGTCTTCATTACTAACACGGGTACTTATTGATTTGCCCTTTTGTATGTCGGCTGCGTAAGCTAAATAAGGTTATGATCAAAAAATATTCAAGGACCTAGGAAGCACTCCCAATGTTATCTTCAAATTCCCACCCTATCATTCCATCCTTGTTATTTATCAAACATTAAACAAAGATGATATCACACCTGGAAAACACTCGAGTGGAAATCCAAATACTTCAAAAAGAGTTGAGAATCTTCAGAAGACTCGTTAGCTCGATTTGTGTATTCCTTCTTATAGGATTCCTGGACGTTTTCTCCTTACGAGAAGCGTATCTCTCTCGTGACGAAGCCGCGTATTTATTTACTGAGTTATAATAACGCAATATTTATATTTTTTACAAAATATGTATTATAATTACTATATTTTACAATATTGTTGCAACATTCCCAATAAAATATTAAAATTGGGAGGAGATTGTAGAGAGAGCAATATTACTGCAATATTCTATTATATATTATTCGCAATATTCTTAAATATTTCGAATAAAATGTCGCACTCTTTAATATGAAACATTCAGAGAGATTTGAAGCAAAACATTTCTATTAACATAACATTGCAAATGTAATATTTCAAATAGAATGTCAAAATTTTTCAAATGTAATATTCTTCTTGCAAGATCTATCTTTAGATGTTTGCGGAAATATTTCAAATGAAATATTCTGTAAAAGACATTTAAAATATTTTGATGACATTCTGGTGACATTTGATGCTGTGGGAATTCATACGAAATAGAACGCTCTTCGAGAAAAAATTCTTCCTTAAGAAATTCTTGTTTGACTAAAATCGTAGAATGACGAACACTTATTGTACGTCTTGCGAGACGTCTCGCTTGTGTTTTGCGGACACTGGTTTTATCAATAAATTAAAAGAGTAAGAAATCTTGACTAATATTCTAGTAGCCTTTATTGAATACAAGCAGTAGATCGATATCTTTACGGTATGGCCGTTAGTGAGGGACTGACTTACTCGTCCAGAAGTGTCATGATGTTCACAAAAAAAAAAGAAAAACATGGATGATTACACGGGCGTTCGTCGCGCGAGATTTAAAAGGTGTGACCGGCGCTTACATACTTTCCCCTTGGAATCTCTTAGATTACAAAACAATCACATACAATTAGTAAATTGAGAATATAATTGATACACAGCTAACAATTCAAATATGTATATGCGTGAAGTGCAAGAGCATCTCCCTTAAGCTATAGGAAGCTAGAGCCTTGTGATAGGACGCTTATAATCATCCTTTGCAGTATGTATTAACGCAGTCCTTATATTCCATCTTGACCTGGATAAATTTCCTTAATTTCCAAGTCAAAGGAGGTAAATTATTCTCCTTTATGATTACGAGTTGTCCTAGTTGAATAGGGTTCATTTTAGTATTTCATTTGCTACGTTGCTAACAAGTGTGTAAATACTCTTTGGTTTAACGCCGCCAAAAATGTTGTCACAGCACACTGCCAACGATTAAGTCTGTTAATGTTTACATTTTCAATATTCGGTTCCAGATACGCAGTGAGAGGACATCCTATCAAAAAATGACCGGCTGTAAGAATTGAGATATCATTAGGATCTGATGATAATGATGGATTGAGAATTGCTTTAATCTTTGTTAGCAATGTGTTGAGTTCTTCGTGTCTCAAAGCAGCTTCACCGGTAACCCGTTAGAGGTGAAGTTTCACTGCAGTTTCCCAAAGCCCATCCATATGTGGTGCCCTTGGCGAAATAAAGTGCCACTGAATGTGCTCATTAGTCATGTTAACAATTATTTTACGTTTACTTTCCTTATCGGTCAACATCCTCAAAGTTCATGCTCGGCACCAACAAAATTCAATCCATTACCTGAATATGTCATTAGGACATATATCTCCTTGCGATGAATCATTTGAGAACGTTTAGAAATGCATCTGTAGTGAGATCACTTGACAATTCTATGTGAATGGCCTTTGTACTGAAACAAATACAGCTATAAAACATTTGATTGATCGTGAATTTTTTCGTTAGCCTTCCTTATAATATATGGGACCAGCATAATCTATACCACACGTCTCAAGTGATCGTGTGACGCTCTTAACACGAGGTTCCAGTAAATCGCCCATTAATGTAGTAGATAGTTTTGATGCGTTGCGAAAACAGATTATACATTTATTTACAATGAATCGTACATTATGAGCTGAACACCCAAAATTCTCGAATTGATGACAAAAGTGGTTTGCGCTCCGGCATGAAAAAGCCGACAATGCTCGTGAATTATAACTAAACATGTAAAGTTATGTCGTGCAACATCGAATGTCTTGCGTTATATGGTAGGTTTGCGTGTTTAAGACAACCACCCACTCTCAGAATTCCCTTCGCATCTAAAAACGAATTCAATTTGAGTATTGAACTCCTCTGACTTACAACCCCGAATTTTGACATATAATTTAATAAATATCCTTTTGAAAACATTTCCTCTGCACAATTTTTACCAGCGTTAATTAATTTACTTTTGCGTTTTCCAATTCATCGGAAAGTGAAGAGAATGTCCCCTGAATACCATGATATTGAGCATTTTCGACACGGTCTACTCTCTTCTTTCTTATCGTGTTAATAAATTGTAGGCATATTGCAAATATTTGTATTAGTTTCTGATAACTTGAAAAACATTCAAAGATTTCAAATGTAGACGCAGATGTTGCTAAATTAGTTACGGTTGTATTCTTCTCTCTGGTACATCCCTTGCAGGTACAACCTTGTTGTTATTGGCCATTCAGATTCAGGATTTTCCAGTCATTGAGGTCCATGCCATCATAGTTCTAATTTAGCTATTATTTCAGGTGTTGCTTCTTTTGATAATAAGTCTGCAGGATTTTCTTTGCTTGTTATGTGACGCCAACTGTTGATAATTGTTGATGATTGAATTTTGCCTACTCGATTAGCGACAAATGATGTCCAATTTCAACTGGGTGTTTACAGCCAGCACAGTACTATATTGGAGTCAGTCCAATAATATGTGTTGTTAATTTCACAGTTCAGACAATTTTTTAATTTGTCCATTAGTCGAACGAGTATCACGGTTCCGCACAATTCCAATCGCGGTATTGACAGTGTCTTTACAGACGCTATTTGTGATTTAGAAGAAATTAAATGAATTTTCACTTGCTTATCCTTTGAGATGGATCGCATATACATGTTTGTTGACTAGCATCAACAAATCCATGCAGTTCAACATGCACTGCTCAGTTTATTATTATTGCCCGGAAAATCTCAATATTGCTTAAAGAATTGAGTTGTAATTCGTATTCTTTTCATTTCATGCTGGGTTCCATAGGAATCGACTCATCCCAATCAATTTTTAAAAACATAATTTTTGCATGATAATTTTCCCTACTAATGTAACAGGTCCTACAAGACCTAATGGATAAAAAATTAGTGCAATCTTTTGATACAATGTTTTATTTGGTTGGAAATTTGAGTGGCATCTATTTGTCTGAATCAATGAATCTTAATATGTCTAATTCACAATTCCATACGACCCTTAAGTGCTCAAGTCTCATGTTGATATCCTGTTGCATCGAATTCCTTGTTATCTAATGGCAGTTCACTATCTCGCAGCTTGGGTTCATTGGAACACCATTTTGTTAATTCGAATCCTCCTCATTTGAATAATTCATGAGTTTGATGTTTTATGTTCAATGCTTTACCTACGGAAGAAGCTTCCGTAAGCATGTCGTCCACATAAAAATCCCGTAGTATAATCTCTGAACTAAGAAGATAGATAGAAGCTTCGTCTTCGGCCAGTTTTTGTATGGCCAAAAATGGAGCAGCTACTGTTTTTGTAGGTAACAGTTGTGAATTCAAATATCCTTAATTTTTCTTGAGGATTGTCCCGTCAAAATATACATTGTAATGATCGTTGATTGTGATGAATAAGTACTTGCCTATACATTTTCGGGATGTCAACTGTTATTGTTACAATGAATGTACGAAATCTTGTCAGGATTGCAAATAAATCTTGTTGAATTGTTGGGCCAATTAATAGCATGTCATTTAAAGAAATTCCAGAGTCAGTTTTACACGACGCGTCGAAAACTACTCTCGTTTTTTGTCGTTAGACTTGTTTCCTTGAAAAAAACCACATGATGCAGTAAGTAATAACACAATTTATCGTCGTCGTCACTGTTCTCGACTTCCTGCATGTGGTTTAAGGTCTTGTACTCATGCATAAAATTGCGATAAGCAGCATAAATGTCAGGTTGCTTGATTAATTGTTTTTCTAATGCATAGAATCTGCGTTCAGCAATTTTCTTAGAGTCACCTAACTGATTTATTAACTCTTCCTTGATTGGGAGTTTGACTACGTACCTTCCGTCATCGTTACGTTTAGTGTTTTGCAGAAAATGATCTTCACAAGTACGTTCTTCGGTAACCGTGCAGAAGTATCACAATAGAGAGTAGTTATTTTTAATTTGCCAAAATTTAGATAATGTTTCGTTAAGATCCTCCATTGTAGTTAGATGACAAGTATCTTTCTCATTGCTTCAATTACTGCTAAAAGTCTGCCCAGAAATAATCCAACCAAGCTTGACTTTTTGAATAGTAGGATGTGCCTTGCATGGTTTGATCTGGCCAATGCAGATCAATTGCCAGAAAATTTCAGCACCAATTAAAATATCAATGTCATCTGGAACATGAAAGTTTGAATCTGTTAATTGTATGTTGGATGAAATATTTAATTGTGATGTATCTATGAATTCTTGTGGTAATTGTCGTGTGATTTTTTTGTAAAATTACGCAGTAATCTAATCGTTCGCGGTAATTATTGTATCTAGATTATAGAAGGATGTTCACGGTCTCTTTCGCGTTGATACTTCCTTGTGCGATTTCAGAGAGCAATGTTTGAATGTTGTTGCTTAAACGTAATTTTTTAGTCAAATCTTCAAATGATAAAGTTTAGTTGTGATCTATTATCCAACAATACCCGACACGCGTGAATTTTACCTTGAGAGTCGAATACATGTACTATAGCGGTCGACAGTATTTTTGATGAATTTTGATGAATCTTGATTGTATAACTAGTGGTGCTTGTGAATTTTCAGCATTCAACGTAGACGAAACGTTTGAAGAATCGTCATCTTGATCGGTTGTAGTTTTGAAATATAAGAGAATGTTGCCTTATTGCATTTGCGGCACAAACCAGATGTGCAGCTCCTAGCTTGATTGCTTGTTTTTAAACAGTTGATGCATAGTCATGCGTTTTTTACAATTTTGAATCGTTTATCGGAAGCTCCTTGAATCGTTTACTGGAAGCTCCTTAAAGGCGTCACATTGGTACAGGAAATGATGCTCCTTACAGCATTCACAACTTAAGTTAATGACCGAATGCTCTTTTTGATTTTTGATTTATTATACTGGCTATACCTTACTACATCCGCAGATGAACCTGTGCCAGTGAATTTAATTGCGATTGCTTCCAAAGTTGAGCATCATTGCAACAGGAACTCTTTGAATTGTTTAAAGATAGGTATCAAATTGTCCGTGTTATTCTCTTTTAATTACTAAATCGAGCTTGAATGAAATTAAATGTATGACGAGATCATTCCATGCATCTACAGGTCTTTCTAACGCCTTGAAAGACCGCAAGTGTTTGAGTGCATTTCCGAGTAAAGTGCGTAGTTGCGCATGATTTTCTCTTGCATGGTAGGTCTACTAATGCACGTGATTTTGGACGATCCGTCGGCGATTGTCATAACGCTCAATTAACGATTCCCATGCTTCAACATAGTTTTCAGTGGTTATGTCAATCGACTTTATAATGTCTGCTGCCTCACCCTTCAATGATGAGCGCAAATAATGAAACTTTTGCACGTCTGCTAAGCTGTGATTTGAATGAGTGAATTTTTCGAATGTGTCATCAAAAGTGTACCAGTCCTCATAAGCACCTGAAAAACTCGGCAATTCAATTTTGGGTAAATGAATCTGTGAATCAATACACTAACATTGTGTGATTGTATGCTGGAACTCTGAGAGTTAACATCAGTCTGAGTTTTGCGAAGCTTAATTTTATTGATAATTTTATCGAATTTTGACTTAAGCGAAAAGTAAGAATTTTCAAAGTTACTTCTTTCCATAGTATGTAGATTTTCAATTTGTTGATTTTCATCGTCGTCGACAACGCTCAACATTTCAATTCGCGTTTGAAATTCATCGAATTGGTCCCATAACATATTTAACCTTTTCATTCTTCCGTCACATCGAAGCGTGATAGTTGTGCATCTTCTGTTGATTCTACGAAGCCTTTCAAACGTATGACTGTAGCCTTAATAACCTTGCGCTTACTTTTCCGCCAATGTGAGGTTAAACATTTTGATGCTTACGAATTAATTATGACTGAATTATTTGTTTTACAAAAAATAACAACGCAATAGTCCTAATTTATTATATTATGATCAGTTGTTGCATTCACGAATATCGAATGCCAATTGAGGTGTTTGTTTCGAGTGTTAATCGGAAGGTTATGTCCTAGTGGATGTCTCTATTTCAAGATGAATTAGGTTGGTAGTCTTGTTGTGACAAAGGTGCCTCGCGGCAATTGCTGCTGTACTATGCGGCGACGATGATTGATGGATGGTTCAAGATGGCGTCAGAACTTTCTAGATCTTGATCGCTCGATCAATACCATGATTATGTATATGTCGCTAGATTCATGATAATCCCTCGTTATGACTTAGTGTAAGCATACTTGAACGATGATTGATGGATAGGCCTCTGTAGGCTGCAAACTGTTATGTCTCTATGCCCTTGTCGTTTTTCAAAGATGCTTTGCTGTAAGAATAGCAATCCGACCATGTAGAATGACGATTTATTGTACGTCTTCCGAGACGTCTCGCTTGTGTTTTATCGATAAATTAAAAGAGTAAGAAATCTTGACTAATATTCTAGTAGCCTTTATTAAATACAAGAAGTAAGTCGATATCTTTACAGTATGGCCGTTAGTGAGGGACTGACTTACTCCTCCGAAGTAAGTGTCGTGATGTTCACAAAAAAAAAGAAAAACATGGACGATTACACGGACGTTCGTCGCGCGAGATTCAAAAGGTGTGACCGGCGCTTACAGTCGTCTTGACGAAAATGTTCTTAAGGTTGAACTTATTTGATATTTGACTATTTTCGTAATATTTTCGTTGGATTCTCCAATAGAATCACTGCAGAAATATAATTTTATGAAACGTTTTATTATCTTTGATTAAGCTATTATTATGGATTTCAACTTGAAGTGTTCCTCAGTGAAAAAATTTCGCTAAAATTATTCCATGTTTGGAACATTTCAGCAAAATTGTTAATTGAAAATTTACAGAAATTTCACTGAAAGAGAATTTTTCAATTGACATACTAAAAAATCGTTGAAATTGAACTGGAATTTTTTTGAACTTCTATAGAAATATTTCGGAAATTTTTTGAAAAATTTTCTCTGAAATTTTATTAAAATTTTGCTGAAAATGAATTTTTTAGCAAAAAAATCGCTGAAATTAAACTGAATTTTTTCTGAAATGCTCTTCCAAAAACGGGGATTAATTTCAACGAAATTTTTCTATCAGAGTTGAAGCGGATTTTAAAAATTGTATTGTCTGTTTTGTCCGTATTTTTCCTGGAGTATTACACATAGTAATTAATAAGATCCCGTTCATCTCAAATTTTGGTAAAAATACATTGAATCAATGCGTAAAAATAAAGATTTGACAAAGAAAATGTCGCGCTGTTTCGTAAACCGAAATATATTATTAAAGTTGACGACTATTCAGGTTAGGAAATTTGTCACAGCATCAGTTCATTGCTTTAAAAATAAAAATTCACTGTTTTAGCAGAAAATTTGATAATTATATAGTTTAGCTTGCGCAGCTCAAAAATCAATAAAATTGGGCTTATTCAACGCGTATGCATAAAAAGAAAGAATTTGGCAGAAATAAGGTCACTCGGACCTGTGAACCGAGATATTAAGTATTAAAGTTGACCATTGAAGTCGAGAAATCTGTTACAGCAACATTAAATTCACTACTTTAAAAACAAATTTACTGCTTAAAAACAAATTCTCTGATCTAAAACATAAATTCACTGCTTTAAAAATAATATAAGAAAACAATTTGTATTTTTAAAGCAGCGAATTTGTGTTTTTAAAGCAGATTTGTTTTAAAACAGAGAAGCTTAAGTTATTTAAAATTTGTTAGAAAGTAGTAATTTGCATCAAGCTGATTTACGATAGATGGCATGATTAAATACGAGATTAAATTCAGATAGATGGCACTATCGAATGATAGTCAACTTTAGAGACTGAATGTCGTTGTTACTCGTTTCTTTTCCTAGCGGACCATAGTGCTGGTCAGATGTGTGTGAGCTGTATGCAATTGTAAGACAACAACGATGTAATTTGTTAAAGATAAGTTTAATATTAGCTAACTTGAAGTGTAATTCTATGTATCATTATTAAATTTAATAATCTATGTATAAATATAAATTAAATGATTCAACACAATTATTCTGAAACGCTAACAATCCCCCCGAAATTATATTAGAAAGAAAGAAAGAAAGTAAGAAATTTATTGCGAAAAATATTACCTTAGCCAGGATTCGGATCGAGCTTTTATTTTATTAGCATTATGGATTATTAGCGTTTCAGAATAATTATGTTGAAATCGAATGTTATCGGTTCGCAATTATATCTGAAATAAATTGATTTAATAAAAGAATATATAATACAAAGTGCGACAAATATGTTCCCGGACAGGGCCTGAAAATCATAATTGAAACAACAATATGCATATTTTTTGGTTTTATTATTCAAAATATTCTCCTGGCTTCAATACACTTGTTACAGCGATTCAATAGTGATTCAAATGCATGTTCTAGCTCAGTTTGCGGAATTGCCTCTAGTGGCTGTGTAGAAGCTGATTGGATGGTCGGAATGTCATTAAAAAAGCGTCCTTTCAATTTCAATTTCAATTTTGGGAATAATGAAAAGTCGCAGGGGGCCAAATTAAGTGAATACGGTGGATGGTTTAACACAGAGACACGATTTCGAGCCAAACATTGACGGACAATCAATGAAGTGTGACTCGGTGTATTATCATGCAACAAAGACCAATCTTCTGGATCACGATATTCGGGGCGAATACGATGAATTCTGCCCATCAATCACTTTAAAACTTCGATCAATCGCTTTAAAACTCTTTGTTCCATATTAAAATTTCTACCTCGACCAAAATCTTGTTTAACATGAACTGTCATATCTTCGTTATATGTCAACCAAAATGAATGAAACTTTGACAGATGATAGCAAAATGTTCAACCTTTAAAATGCATGTTTGAACGCACAGATGTCGCCACTGGTTGCTGAGATGTGGTTCGTGTCCGGGAACATATTTATCGCACTGTGTATAAGGGCATTCGAGCTAACATATAAGTTTTAATAAATTTTAGTAATCATATATCTTTCTCTAATTTTATTAATTGTATAATAACAAAAATGATTTCAAAACGCAATAGTTTATGAGATATTAATTATTTACGATTTTTTTATGGGAGTTACCCAGATAACATTTATGTTGCATATGATTGTGTGCGTAAGGTACATAACGTGCATCAGTATACTGGAGATCCCACGTTCTAATCCTACGTTTTTTTTTGCTCACATATTTTTTCTGAAATAAAGTTATTAATAGCCATATTAGGGAGAGCATATTTTTATATAAGATATCTAAAAGACGTCTTTTATATATCTTATGCAACATAAATGTTATGGATATATACTATGTTTATAAACACAATCTGTAAGAATTTCATGTGTTTGTGTGCGTAAGGTACATAACGTGCATTAGTATACTGGAGATCCCACGTTCTAATCCTACGTTTTTTTTTTGCTTTTTTCACATATTTTTTCTGAAATAAAGTTATTAATAACCATATTAGGGAGAGCATATTTTTATATAATTATTGAAATTTATTCATGTACTTTTATAAGTTTTAAACCAACCAAAATATAGTCAAACGTTACAAAGAATATAGATAAAATTACTAAAACCATATCAGAGGTTGAATACAATAAATTAATTTATTAAATCTTCATTATATCAGTGTGTAGTAAAAAGTTCAAATCGGACCTACACTTGTTGAAATGCGAGAAAAATTGGAATTATGAATTAAAATATTTATAATTACGTTATATGAAGTTAGATGATGAAATCAACTATTTTATTTTATCTCTTTCCTGGCTATTCTTGTTTTACATCTAATAAACAGAAGATGGAATAACAGAAATAACGATAATGTCTTTCCGAACGCATTCGTCAATTTCAATTTCTATTTAAAAGTTGTTTTATTTGTGAAAATAATTTCAGTACCAGGAGAGTGGTTTTTATCTCAACACATAAATAAAAGCATATGTAGCGAGATAAAAAGCTAATATTTTACAATGAAAGTACAGTATAAACTAAATTAAACATTGAATTAATTAATCAACATTTGGGTATGTAATATATGAACAAGTTATTGTTAAATTAGTAAATTATTAAAACAGATTTTAATTAAAAATATTTTTTGCACTAATGTACTAGGTCCGGTTGCACCAACGTTACTTTGATTTTAAACGAAACTTAAAATTCTTTTTATCTCGTTTTATCAAAAAGAGACAGGAACAAAGAGAGTTTTAAGACTCGCTTAAAATTAAATTAACCGTTGGTGCAACCGGAGATAAAGAGTTTATTTAATCTTAAAATTTTATTACTTTATATAATATATTTATTTATATTTTTATATCAAAATAAAAAAGAAAACCATAGGAGAAAGAGAGAATAATTATATTATTATTGTAATATTAATATTTATTTTAAGAGTTTATTCGACTAGTTCAGCCAATACAGAGTATTTATAAAATATTTTAATTAATTTTTACGTTTTCAATTCGTTATTTGTTACAAAATTAGTCATTGAAGAAAATACTTTTTATATTGCGCTTTCATTTATAAAAAAAAATTTATTTTATGAATTCGAGAACTAATTTTATGATGCACTCATGCGCGGTCACCCATCCGAATCCAAACTCCACTTACCATCCTTGATTTCTGTGATCGTACGGGAACTGCTCCTTCGAAGAACCATAAACATATAATATAATGCTAATGGATGTATAGTTGTAATATACGTAAGATGTTGTGAAAGAGGCGGAACACATAAAAAAAATATAATTAATGTTAAATATAGTAGTAATGTACAAATGATGACATCTATGATAATAATTTGTTTTTAATAATACTATAAAATATTATTTTTATTAACTGAAATAATACTAATTGCTCTAATGATATATATATATATATATTACTTTTAAATACGAAGTGCCACTACGGTCTGAGTGTTGAGATGTTGAACTAATATATATATTTTCAAATAAATGAATTAATTTCAGAAATGATAATTACGTGCCGATATGGTTGCCGGCTTTCAACGCAATCAATCTGAAATATTAATAATCCCCCCAAATTAATCCCGAATTAATCTAAAAAATTGTAATAAACTTATTGCGAAAAATATCGGCCGGGAGTCGAACCCGGATCTCTTGCATTCCGTGCGAGCGTCCTGAGCCTTTAGACTACCGAGACCTTAGCAACAATTCTTTGCAATAACCAATATGTATAGAGAGTTATGCATTTTTTCAGCGCGCGTGTATAAACCATAAGATAGGAAAACAAGATCGTTTATGTTAAATAACATTACTTTTAAATACGAAACGCCACTACGGTCTGAGTGTTGAGATGTTGAACTAATATATATTTTCAAATAAATGAATTAATTTCAGAAATGATAATTACGTGCCGATATGGTTGTCGGCCGAGGCAATATTTTTCGCAATAAGTTTATTACAGTTTTTTAAGATTAATTTGGGAAATTTGGGGGGATTATTAATATTTCAGATTGATTGCGTTGAAAGCCGACCATATCGGCACGTAATTATCATTTCTGAAATTAATTCATTTATTTGAAAATATATATATTAGTTCAACATCTCAACACTCAGACCGTAGTNATGTATATATATATATATATATATATATATATATATATGTATTTTTTACTCTAATAATTTTTTATACCAAATATAATTACTGGAAGTAGTTCTATGTTACGTCATATGTCGTCACTACAGTAATAACACTACTGGCTCAGCATTGACACGTATCAGTAGTAATACTCTATAGTAATGCAGTAGTAATATTGCAGTAGCAGTGACATTAGTATTTTTATACTTCCAAATGATATTGGAAACTTATATGATAGATCAATATTTAAATTTCATTAATTTAAAAATCGAAATCGTTTCGATATCGATTCGAGCTAGAATTAGTCTAGCTACAATTAGACAAAATCGGTGATATTTTTCCTTGATTTCATGCTCATTTATGGTAAGAGACAGCTAATAGATTGTCAGCATTTATGATAAGAGACATTATTCCCTGAAATTCCTCAATACAAGTTTCATAGACGCCAACCATAGTCGCGACGTGGAGCCGATTCTTTCGAAGAAAAAAATCGTGGCGTCTATAGGACGTAACACAAACTTTTTTTGTTAATAACTTTTTGATGAACTTTTTAATAAAGGACGAGCGACAGCTAAAACCTGTTGGAGGTTACTCAAGGTCATGACCTTGACAACATATATATAAGGTTATCGAAGCTGCTTCAGTTATTATTATTATTATTATTATTATTATTATTATTAATATTTACCAAATTAATTAACTTTACTCTTAATTAATATACTTTACTTTCCCAGACAGCACAGAATATTTATAAAATATTTTATAAATACTCTGTACTAGCTGGATTAATCGAATAAACTCTTAATAAATATCACATACAAGTATCACATTTAAAAATTGGACATACGAGTACATGTGTAATGTTGAATATTATTGTATAGGAATAAAAAAGCTCTCACTTTTCTTATATATTTTATGTTATATATTTATTTAGAAAAAAACATTAGATATTACATCAATAAAAAAAACGATTTAAATGAAAATTTTCTTCAAAATATATGTTATTAATCAAAATTTGTATTGTATATACATTATTTCTGTGTGTTATTTAAAAATTATACCTATATTTTTTTATTTATCTTTTTATTTATGTCTCGTATGTTCCAATTCATTATATAATATATGTATGTATAATATATAAGATGCGGTCGAATTGCCGCTACAAATTTTTTGGTTGATCAATTAGTACAATTCTTTCTTCTGATTGACCAATCAAATGCATTTGTAACAACAACTCGACCATACCCATATCCATAGGGCTATATTTAGATTTCCACCTAAGTACCACCTATATATTATATTCTATCCTTATAGTTTGTCGAATGTTAAACATGGATGATACCCGGGGAGCACCTGGGTGGGAATCTGAACACGCCTATTGGGCTAGGTATATCATCTATCGGTGCAGCCGTATATCATCTTATCCTTTAACATTGGATGAACAACAAGGATAAAACGACATGCGGGGACACTCGAATGATGTTTTCGAATGTAGCCTTATGTCTTTCATTTTGTGTTAGCAACGCTCGCGAGCGTTATTTCAATCTTCTTGTTAAATGTTAAACAAGGATGAAATAATGCTTCCGAGCGTTGCGAACGTCAAATGAAATGCACTCATACGATATTATGCTACAACAAGTGCAATAAGGCGGATTCCATGGCACATCACGTCTTTTCATTCTATAGTCATCAATAGGAAAATAGGCAGTGCTTAAAACCATTCATTTGATATGAATTTCATTCTCCGATCCTACGCACGAAGATCAATTATAAAATAGATTATTTATAGAAATAGCTTATTATCGTTATTACCCAAAGAACAAACCAATTCAAGAGAAGATCAAAATGATGTTCTTACAAAATTTGACCGTTTATTGACGCTACGAATAAAATCATTTTAATATTATTGACTGTTTGTAGACTTTTCTTGACTTTTATGTATTTCTTAAATAATATTTGAAAGAAACGTCAATAATATCCATTTATACACAAAAAATTATTTTAATAAATGTGCATAAAATACTGCAGTACATGCATTTCTTTGCGTCCGTTGGAAACACAACAACAAGGACGCTACAACACTTCATAATATTTTTATCCCGAAAAACTATACAAAATATATAACAAATTTTAAAAATATGTATAAACAAACATATTAACATAAATAAATAACAAACAAAATATTTTAATAAGAGAGTATTTTATTATATTGCGTTTGTAAAATGAAATTGAATTATCTTATCTTATAGGATAAAAATATTAATAATTATACATACATATGCATATACGCAAATAACATTGGTATTTATTTATTATACAGATTATGTTTAAATATTTCTAAATACAAAAAACTGAGGTAGTATGTCATTGTTTTTATACATATATACACATAACATGTATATATACAGCATGAATTCATAAATTCGAGTGGATCGCAATTTAAACTGAGTTAAGTGATCTCATTGCAAAGTGACTTTAACCGCATAACGGAAAGTACTGCATAATATATTGTTATTTAATTTTATAAACATATATATGTACATGTATACATGTACGAGGTCTGTTCAAAAACTATCGCGAATTTTGTGTTTTTTCAAAAATTATTTATTTATTCATGAATATGTATTTTATCCCCTTCAAAGTAATCCCCATCAGATATTATACACTTGTTTTTTCCAATCCTCGAAGCACTTCAAAAAATCATTTTTTGTGATCTTGTTCAGCTCCTCCTTCGATGCCGTCTTTATCTCCTCAATCGTAGCGTAGCGTCGTCCTTTCATGGGCCTCTTCAGTTTCAGGAACAAGAAAAAGTCACAGGGGGCCAGATCTGGGGAATACGGTGGCTGCGGCATCATTAGTGTGTTGTTTTTGGCCAAAAATTCGCGCACAAGCAACGATGTGTGAGCAGGGGCGTTATCATGGTGCAAAAGCCAATTTTTGTTCTTCCACAAATCCGGGCGTTTCTGGCGGATCGCTTCGCCAATCGATATGTTTAGGTCCTCAGCAACTTCTCTAACGGTGATTCGACGATTGGCCAATACTATTTTCTTCACTTCATCAATGTTTTCGTCTGTTGTTGACGTTCTCGGGCGTCCGGCACGCTCTTCGTCGTTCACATCTTCTCGGCCCTCTGAGAACATTTTGTACCATCGATAAACGTTGCTTCGGTCCAAGGTAGCTTCACCATATGCCACAGTCAACATTCAGAATGCGTCCGCGCACTTAATTTTGTTTTTCACACAAAATTTGATACAGATTCTTTGATCCATTTTTTTGGAATAGGCAAAAATCGAAGACGAGCCAAAACACGTGCAAGCAAAGCAGCTGTCAAAAATTAACTGAACATTTAAAATGGCCGAACTTGTCGGCATAAGTGAGAGACATGAGTACCAACATAACGCCACAAAAAAATCGAAAATCGAATATACGTAACCCGCGGAAATTCAAAATTCGCGATACTTTTTGAACAGACTCGTATATGTACATATGTGTTTCTCACATATATTTTTAATATTATTTGTAGTTAATATTTTATATACTTTATTTTTATCTGCTTATTACCTGCATATATTTTGAAAAATAGTGTATTGCATGTATATGTACATGTGTGTTTCTCACATATACTTTTAAAATTATTTGTAGTTAATATTTTATGTATTTATTTTCATCTGCTTATTACCTGCATATATTTTGAAAAATAATGTATTGCAAAATAAAAATTATCTGATATGAACCCTTTGCAATGCAATCACTCAGTGCAAATTGCGATCTAATTTGCAATATATCATTTTATATGTCTACTCAGTAAACGAATGGAGAATGGATTAAAATGGATTGAAATTTTTTTTTATCTTTTTTTCTATTTTAAATAGCGAATACTTTTTTTGAATTTAATTGGATTCAACTAGATTCAATTACATTCAGTTGGATGCAATTGGATTGAAAAACTGCATTTTTTATTCAAAATTTTGAATTAAACAGTATTCGCAATGCACAGAAAAAGCTAATATTATTTTTAGATTGAAAGGCATAGAGATATGCTCCATGCAATTCCTATAAATGAATTAAAATGCATTCAGGATTGAAAAGTATTCATTTTAACATTCGTGAATTAATATTTCTGAAAATCTGAATCTATTTCAATTCATTTCAATCCATTCTCGTTTGCTGGGTATTAATTTAAAAGCAAAATAATTCATAACAAAGTAAAATCGCAATCATAAACTATATCTTTGAATCATAATATGTATATAATATAAATATTATTGGGAGTACAAATAAGTTTCCGCCGTTTTTAATCAAAAATTAAGCATTTATTGTGAAAGAACTATACATAATGTTTTATTGAAAGTATTGTCCATCGCTAGCTACTACTTTTTCCCATCTTTCTGGTAGCATACGGATACCGCGTTGGAAGAACGCATCTTTTAAGGCTATCCAATTATCGATCCAATTTTTGGTATCTTCATATGATGTGAAGTGCTGCTCAGACAGGCCATGCGTCATCGATCGAAATAGATGGTAATCGGAAGTGTCAGCAATGTCTGGTGAATACGACAGGTGGGGTAGAACTTCCCAATTGAGTGTTTCCATGTAGGTTTTGACCGGCGCCGCAACATGTGGTCGAGCATTATCATGCAGGAGAATAATTTGATCATTCCTGGAGTAGTAGTGGGCGCGTTTTTCCTTGAGTGCTCGGCTCAATCCCATCAATTGTGTTCGGTAGAGCCCCAGTGACGGTTTCGTTCGGTTTGAGCAACTCATAATACACGACACTAAGCTGATCCCACCAAATACACAACATGAGTTTTTTTCCATGAATATTCGGCTTGGCTGTCGATGTTGAAGCATGGCCAGGTGATCCCCATGATTTCCTCTTCTTTGGGTTATCGTAGTGGATCCATTTTTCATCACCAGTGATTATACGATGCAAAAAACCCTTTCGTTTATGCCTGACAAGCAGCATTTCACATATGGAAAATCGGCGTTCAACGTTTCTCGGCTTCAGTTCATATGGAACCCAATTCCCTTGCTTTTGAATCATTCCCAATGATTTCAAACGATGTGAAATTGCTTGTTGAGTCGCTCCTAATGTAAGTGCAAGTTCTTTTTGCGTTTGGCACGAATCTTCATCCAATAATGCTTCCAATTCCGCGTCTTCGTACACTTTCGGCCTTCCGCTACGTTCTTTGTCTTCGACGTCAAATTCACCGTTCTTAAACTTTCGAAACCACGACAACTTCTCTCACTTAAGGCAGCCTCACCATATGCTTCTACAAGCAATCGATGAGCCTCAGCTGCAGATTTCTTCAAACTAAAGAAGTAAATCAAAAGTTCCCGCAAATGACGCTTATTCGGCTCAAAACTCGGCATTTTCGCACAAAAAAAAGTATATGATGCTGATACAAAATCGCTAGTATTTCAAGGTTATGTTGTTGACAGATGTCCAACCTTACGATATAACGTTTTACATCAGACAATTTTAATCATAGCTTGCTAGTGGGGCCGTCTTTTGTCAAACGGCAGAAACTTATTTGTACTCCCAATATTTTAGTGTTCTCATAATAATTCAGTAATAAGCAAAATATTGTCCCCACCATCTCTTTCCAAGCAACTCAGGATGTCATTGGCTACTATAGAAAAAATAGATTATTACTTTATTACACAAAGAATATGTGCACAAGATTTATATATCCATACACACATACACACACACACACACACCCATCCACACACACACACACACACACACACACACAAATATATATATATATATGTACACACATACATACATATACATTTTATTATTATTGAAACAATAGCTCAATGACATTCTTTCGTATTATTGAATTTATACGTACACGTATAAATTCAATAATTATATAAAAATATGCTCGTCCTAATATGTTTATTAATAACTTTATTTCAAAAAAATATGTGAAAAAAGGAAAAAAAACGTAGGATTAGAACGTGGGATCTCCAGCATACTCGCACCTTACGCACACAATCATATGGAATTCTTACAAACTGTGTTTATAAATGCAATATATAACTCCCATAAAAAATCCCGTAAACAATTAATATCTCATGAACTATTGCGTTTTGAAATCATTTTTGCTATTATACATTAATGGGATGGGTATATAATTACTAAAATGTATTAAAACATAACATATATTAAAACATATCTTGAACACCTCCCGCTCCTTATATTGATACACGCCAAACGGCCGAAATCGCTGAGAAAGCATTTTCGGTCTTCGGTCATTTCTAAGCGCGACAGAACACAAAAGAGGGTTTTTTCCAAGAGATTGTCTCATGCTGTCTAGTTCGCTCTCGGCCACTCTCGGCACGCCGAAGGCGAGAATTGTCAATGCCATAAAGAAAGACTAGGAAACCTATTATCTTTCTTTGTTCAACTCATGTGAAGAATTTCCTTATGATTAGCAATTAGCTGTAGCAGAACATGCAGTTCTGCAGACCTGGATTATGCTCATTTTTCTTTTCAAAGAAACATTATTTCTTTATAAAACCTGTTGCGATTTTCTTTATTATATTACTAGAAAGGCTACAGAGCCAAATTTTGCAAATTGATTCTTAAAAATTGTTTTAAATAAGATTATGTATACCTTAATCACACTATAGTACACATCGGATGAGATATCAGAACAAATTTTTTATTATGCCTTTTTTACAAAAAAAATAGCTCTGTACGAGCCTTGAAGAGCCTTTTCTGATTACGAATATCACAATTAAAACGCGATTCATGTTATATTTTAGCCATAATTTTAGTATAAAAGTATGCATTTTATAAGTGCAGATTTAGATCAGTTGTGCTCATTTTTCTTCTCGAAGAAATAATATTTCCTTATGAAACCTGTTGGGATTTCTTTGTTACATTGCTGGAAAGGCTCGTACAGAGCCAGATTTTGCAAATTGATTCTTGAAAATTTTTATTAATTTTAAGATCATATACATCTCAATTGCACTATGGTACACATTAAGTGAAATATCAGAACAAATTTTTATTTTTCTCTTTTTACAAAAAAAATCGCTCTGTACGAGCCTTCAGGAGCCTTTCCTGATTACGAATATCACAATTAAAACGCGATCCATCCAGTATTTTTAGCCGTAATTTTGGTATAAAAAAATTCATCTTCGACTAGAGGTCTCCACGAATCTCTCCTATCGACTCTTAATTTGAAGCATGCGACGCGAACAAAGTTTAACGAAAGCGGGCACAACTTCTGAGAGTGCGCTCCCATAGGATGCAGAACTGCGGATATGCGGAACTGCGGAACTGCGTTCGTGATTGGTTCTGGCTTCATTCCACCGATTTCGCCGTTTTCTGTTGCACAAATTTATTTCTTTCGCGAATTCCGCCGATGCATGCGTGTACATATACTTATAAAAACTAATCTCGCTAAGCTGGTTTACGAAGAAAATTGTCTCCTATAAGCGCATAACATGCGCATAACATGTTTAATTAACATGCTGAGCTGTGTTCGAATTCCCACCTGTTCCTCGGGTATTCTTCGGATGTTCCGGGTGTTATGTCACTCTTGTTTAACATTCGATAAATAACAAGAATGGAGTGATGGGCTGGATGGGAATCTGACGTAAAAAATTTTTATGCATGAATGTGTATAAATATGTATAAATATATTAGGACCTTGAATAAGTTCTCGCTGTTTCTTCAAAGATGGCAGTAGTAGTACTCCGTGCATGGAATTTCGAATGGTAACGCACATGCAAGGAAGTACTGTATCTAACTTCACATTTCAGTGTGTGATAGTTCACTTTAGTGTAAACAAAGTAATTTTTTATTAGTTCTGAAAATGTCTATTTTTGTGCCGAATAAAGTGTATTTGCGGGGAATTTTATTACACTACTTTATTCAAAAGAAATCTGCAGCTGAAGCGCATAGAATTCTTGTTCAGACTTATGGTGACAATGCTCTGTCGGATACGACATGCAGAGACTGGTTTCGACGCTTCAAAAATAATGATTTTGAACTTGAGGATAAAGAACGTTCTGGCGCACCGAAAAAATTTGAAGACAAAGAATTAGAGCAATTACTCGATGAAGACCCATCTCAGACGCTATCAGAACTTGGAAAAATATTACAAGTTGATGAGTCAACTGTTTCAAAACGTTTAAAAGGGTTAGGAATGATCCAGAAGCAAGGACATTGGGTGCCGTATGAATTGAAGCCGAGAGACGTCGAACGACGTTTTGGCACGTGTGAACTACTGCTTCAACGGCAGAAAAGAAAAGGTTTTTTGCACCGTATCGTGACTGGCGATGAAAAGTGGATACACTACGATAATCCAAAGCGTAGAAAATCGTGGGGTAAGCCCGGCCATGCATCCACATCGTCCGCAAAACCAAATATCCATGGCTCGAAGCTTCTTCTCTGTATTTGGTGGGATCAGCAGGGTGTAATTTATTATGAACTGCTTAAACCGAACGAGACTATCACGGGGGATCGCTATCGACTTCAATTGATGCGTTTGAGTCGAGCCTTAAAAGAAAAACGGCCGCTATACGCGCAAAGACATGACAAAGTGATTTTGTTACATGACAACGCTCGGCCTCATGTTGCAAAACCAGTAAAAACCTACCTGGAAACGCTTAAATGGGAAGTTCTACCCCACCCGCTGTATTCACCTGACATAGCTCCTTCCGATTTTCACCTATTCCGTTCGATGGCACATGGCCTAGCTGACCGGCGCTTTCATTCTTACGAAGAAGCTCAAAAATGGATCGATTCTTGGATAGCCTCAAAAGACATGTCGTTTTTCCGACGCGGGATTCATGTACTGCCAGAAAGATGGGAGAAAGTGGTCTCTAGTGATGGGCAATACTTTAAATAAAATGTTTGTTTTCCTTATATTTTAAATACAAGTTTCTATTTTGTAAAAAAACAGCGAGAACTTATTCAAGGTCCTAATACATAACACACATAAATATTTATAAATATGTATAATTATATATGAATATGTCCATACATGTTCATACATCCTTTTTTCTTTTGTAAAATTTTTAGTATAATAGAAATAATAATAGTGATGTGAAAACATAAAAAATAATTAAATTATCTAATAAGAGATAATTTTTGCATTGTTTGTTTTAGAAAAAAAACAAATGGAAAAATGTAAAAAAAATTGTTAATACATAATTATGTATAATTTTATATATAATTATACGTAAGTAATTTTTTTACATTTATCCAAACTTAATTTTTTTCTAAAACAAATAATACAAAAATTATCTTTTTAATTATTTTTAATGTTTTCACATTAATATTATTATTTCAGTTACACTAAAAAGTAATTTTACAAAAAAAAAGGATGCATGAACATTTATGAACATATTTCATATATAATTATACATGTTTATGAATATTTATGCGTGTTTATGTATATGTTTATATATACATATTTATACATTTTCATGCATGAAAAATTTTTTACCGGGGAACATAACCCTAAAGGTAATTAATTAAATTTCCAGATAAATACGGAGATCAATATGGTTAGAATACAAATATTGCGCGCGCGTTATGAACTATCCAATCAGAACTCTGGTATGTAAATTCGATATTATATCCCAGAGCTCTGATTGGATAGCTTGTTATTCTTTGTTCCCTGTGCCTATTGTGTTTAAAGCATTTAAACCTGTGTCAAAGAGGTTAAAAATTGTGCCAAGATCTCGGATAAGAAAATTAACAAATTACAGTAATTATGAAGGAGACGGCCGACCTCACTGATTTTAATGAAATTAGACTCATTCGACGCGTTTTTGCACGAAATGAACGAATGTGATAGAAAAGAGTGTCATTCTGTTTCACGAACCGAGATATTAAGCGTTAAAGTTGACGACTATGGAGGTTAGGAAATCTATCATATCGACTACATGTAGCACTATGAGTATGCTCTGTGACCTCTCGTGCATGCATTTAATCACTATTCCATACAATAGAGTGCACAAAATTGAAAATCAAATTAAAAAATCATGTTACTCGTGCAATGTTTCTATTATACATAGTTCTATTCCAAATAAATCATAACCCATGTGGACACTAGAGTGTAGATAGTAACACTTGGGTTCAAGGCGGCATAGCCGCCTTCTGCGTATTATTCGAAATCGCTTTTTCTATACAGTTCGATTTTGCAGTTCCCCCTGAATCATTCCATTGAAGTTCATCTCTGTCTATCCGACGACGTTTGTATCAAAAGAGAGCGACGACAAGAGCTACCGCCGGAACTGTACACTTTACAAGTGCTACATGAAAACAGTGAGGTGTGAGAACAGTATCTTTTTAGAGTAAAAATTAATAAAAATAGGCTTTATAAATATTGTTCTCACACTCCCAATTCCAAATGGGTTTTTACTGCTTCTAAAAAGACTATTCTCACCCCACTGTCTTCATTGGATTAGGAATATTCCAAACGGACACTGTCTAGGCTGTAACTTCTAGATGGTTAGGCCCCAAGCGGCTAGGATATGTTTTTTTTTCGTTCGGCGTGGCGTAGCCCCGAATTTATTATAATTTATTTAAAATAGAACTATGGATAATAGAAACATTGCACGAGTAACATTCATTTTTTAATTTGATTTTAAATTTTGTGCACTTTATTGTACAGAATAGTGATTAAACGCATGCGCAAGAGGTCACAGAGCATGAAGAAAGCATACTCATAGCGCTGCATGTAGTCGGTATGATAGATTTCCTAACCTCCATAGTCGTCAATTTTAACGCTTAATATTTCGATTCGCGGGGCAGAGCGACATTTTTTCTGCCACATTCGTTTATTTCGTGCAAGAACGCGTCGAATGAGCCTAATTTTATTAAAATCAGGTCGGCCGTCTTCTTCATAATTACCTAAATTACAATTGCATGATTCAGCCAAATGATCAAACTGATTGGTTCATTCCAGTATTGTCGTCACGTATTGCCTGTCACATATTCTAAAGGCTTAAATATAATAGGCACAGGTAATAGGCACAGGGAACAGAATAACGAGCTCTGGGATATAATATCAAACTTACACATCAGAGCTCTGATTGGATGGTTCGTTATTCCCTATTGCCTGTGCCTATTACCTGTGCCTGTTGTGTTTAAGCTTTAACACTTTTTGCGTATGCATTTATACGAGAAAGCAATATCTATTGTCTCTTTTTATCCATCATTTTTGGTCCACATTCGCCAAACTTTGATTATAAGATTTCTAGCTGAGTATGAGCGACGAGTGACATCATAAACACGTACCTTAAAGCTAATCACACACACTTTCCGTAATAATAACAATAAGGTTTTTGACTAATCGCGTTGCTCGATTGTCACAGTTGCGGACAACCGAATTAAGCAACGCGATTGGTCGAAAACATTACGTTTACGATTACTATTATGGAAAGTATATGACTTGCTTTACTATTACGGAAAGTGTGTGTGCTAGCTTTAAACCCTGCGTACAATAAAAGAAATAAAGAATTAGGAATAAAGAATAACGATTTTAACCTATCAGAAATTGAATATATTGGAATACACGGTTTCTGATAGATTGAAATCATTTATTCTTTATTTCTAATTCTTTATTCCTTCTATTGTGCGTAAGGTCATAGGCCTAGTTTCCACCGAGGATTTAAACCGAATTAGGGGATTGATTCTGTATTTTTAAACAAGGTAAAATTACAAAAGTGAGCAAATTTACTAGATGTTGACCAATGAAATTATTAGCATTCTAGTAAATTCGCTCACTTTTGTAATTTTCATCTTGTTTCAAGATAAAAAGGTTGATTCTGTATCTTCAAACAAGATGAAAATTACAAAAGCAAGCAAATTTAGGTGTTGACCAATGAAATAATCAGTATTCTAGTAAATTCGTTCACTTTTATAATTTTCACCTCATTTCAAGATACAAAATCGATGCCGAAAATACAGTGTCGAAAATGTGATACGTAGTTCATCATTAATAAAATTGATGTTGGTGTCGCTAGCTGTTGGTGTACGGTGGCTTTCGAGTGTCACGCGAAAAACGCCGGGGATGGCCTCTCTCAAGTTTTTCTGTGCTCACGTTTTCGTGATGATAATAAATTTATGAGTCTATTCGTCTCGCCGCGATCTTTTGACCGTAGTGGATCACACTCAGGATAAACTAGAAGCTTTTCTGATACCTCGCCATAATAATGTGCGAGCTAATTAAAATGGATAGTTGAACGCAATGATGACAGATGATGCGAACTGACGTGCTGGTAGATCGAAATATGAGAGGTACGTAACGTGTATGGGCGATCAATAAATTATTCACGCAAGAAAAATATTCCATTTATTTCGAAGCAAGTGTTTGTCGCGACAAAATCGTCTGCATTGAGGACCAACGCATATTATTTTGCTATATTCTCGATGCTTCTCCAATTCTGATCATTCGTATATGTGCATTTTTGTAATATCGTAAATCGTAACTAATATAACGAGAATCATGTTATTGAATATCTATTGAAATTTACCTATTATTTTTCACTGTAGGAAGTTTCAACTTTAAAATTCAGTTTTCTACAAATAGGCGACAAAGAATCATTTACATAAAGAATCATTTTAAGAACAGAGTTAAGTTCTCTTTCTCTCTTTCTGTCTCTAATTTTCCTTTTCTTTATTTTATAAAAGCATAAGTTAAATTTTTTTTTACTTGAGACAAAGTTCAAATTTAATTTCAAGTTTGCATTAAATTGAATCTCATATCTTTCTATATTTTCTTGTATCTTATGTATCTTTTAATGTTTCTTAAAAGACAATTGCGATTTTATTATAATTTAATCATTTTCATTTATTTAAATAGCACAATATGTTTTTTGAACATAAATTCTTTTAATCGCATGCATATTCTGCTAAAGTGAAAGTTGAAATTGATACAGCAGCAAGGTGTGATATCCCTTTTAATTTTTATCTATATTCTATCATAATGAAATTATTTATTTTGTATATATATATATATATATATATATATATATA
>JAANIC010004708.1:364773-378713 GCA_017607545.1 Acromyrmex charruanus
TATATATATATATATATATTAATGTAAAAATTTGATTAAATAGAATAAATTAAATCTTGAAGCTGAAGTCAAATTTTCATTAAGTCTAGAATCAGTTCTTTATTTGATACTGATAAAGAGATATTATGTTAACTGTTGATGAGTAAAAGCATCTTATAATTTACTTCAAATTAATTTTAAAAGAATTTTATCTAAATACTATCTGCATATGTTTATTTTTTAAGTATAATTTTTTTTAATAAACGATTTATTAAGATAATTTCTGTAATGGTTGAAGCTAGATATTAGGTATTTAAATATTTTCATATGAATTTATATACTACATAGTCTCCATTTGAACTGTGCGCCGAATTGATTTTTCAGACTTACAAATGCAACTGAACTATAGTAATATCACAAATTAAATAGTAATATCACAAATTAACAAGCAACTTAATAATTTGATTCACAATTGATATCATTTAAAAATCTTAATGTACTGAAAATCTGTAAATAAATTTAAATATTGTTTTAGTTATTAGAGAGTACGTGTCTTATAACTGTTGTAAAGAAAGATTGCTTTAGAAGTAATCGACTGATAGATAAGTTTCGACTGATAGAATATTAAAATAGAAAATTTTATTTTTTTCTTATACAGTACATATGCCTATATTGTTCATTTATACAACATATACTTATGTATGATATAAAATGTGTATTATGTAATTTTTAAAGGCAAATAAATATGAATCAGTAAATATGCCTCATGGCTGGAGGCAGGAACAACAGCGAGCAAAATGGAAATTTAGACAAAATACATCAGTGGCGATGCCACAATAATCGTCATTCTTCTAAAACGTTTGAACTGTCTCTGAGTGATGAATTCAAGAAACGGAAGAGTGCGGAACAACATCGCACTATTGTCAAAAATATCAGCCTATTGCAAGATAGTATTCTGAGGTAAGAAAACATTAAATTCTAATTTAACAAAATTTAACATATTGATTATGCTATAAAGCGTATAATAAAAAAAAATCACTTGAAATTTTTTTAATGTCATGAAATACAGTATACATTAGATTATCTGATATGCATATACTAGCGCAATTTGAAACTATTCATATTTGATTGAAATATTATTCTACAGGGTGTTTATAAACTCAGGTCATATATCTCAGAAATGGCTTTAGATATGAAAAAATGTTTCTAACAAAAGTTAACATTAAAGAGGACTTTTGATGAAAATATGGACTTGACCTTGAGTGATCTTCTCAAGGTTGGGTCAATGTGACCGTTGTTTTCTTAAATGGAACCCCATTTTTTATTACTTATTACATACTTTTGTAATTTACCTCGAGAGCTTTTCAAAACATTATAATAAAATTTTTTTTAAGTGCTTTTTGTGTTATGAGAATTGAAAATTACAGTCCTGCCGGTATTAGCATTACCCAAGTATTAAATTTAATTTGTACTAAAAGTTCATTTTTACGTAAAAATGAAAATAAGAGATACAATCACCAATGGTCTTGATCTTGACAAATGTCCAAGGTCATGATCCTGAGCAACATTCAAGAGGTTTTTAGCCGTTGGTTGGACACTTTGAGTAATGCTAATGCCGGCGGTACTGTAACTTTTCAGCCTTATAACTCCAAAAGTACTTAACAAACAAATATTTTATTATAGTGTTATAATTTTGAAAAGCTTGAGGTAAGTTACAAGAATAAGTAATAAAAAATGAGGAATATCTATTTAAGAAAACAACGGTCACATTGACCTAGCCTTGAGAAGATCACTCAAGGTCAAGTCGATATTTTCATTATATGTTCCCCTTAATGTCTTATAAATTTTATCTGAAATATTTTTCTATATCTAAAGCCGTTCCCGAGATATATGGCCTGGTTGGACTTTATAGATATCCTGTACATACACATATTGGGTGTATTAATTCTTTAATTCATTTTATGTCACTCAATTCTTTTTTGCATAATTTTATCTTTTATTTTTTTGTGAGGTCAATGTAATCTCTTTAACTATTTTACATATGCGAAATAAAATTAATACTACTAAATTAATACTCTAAAAAGAAGCAAAAGCATTAGAACAATGCAATAATTCTCTTTTATTGTAGAATATTTACGGATTCCTTGCATTGTGATCTGAATATAATATATGGTTACAAAATAATACATATAAATGAGTGTATTGTTAGAACAAGATCACCACACTTGTACCAAGTTCTCAAACCTTATTTCGTTTACACTAACAAAACGATCCATTGCATTCTTGATAAAGCCGGACTTTTTCATCAGATTGAAGGTTTTATAAGGTATTGCTGTACTAACTACCGGTATATAAAAATTATATAGCAAAAGTATCATCGAGAAGGGATATTTTCGTTATTCACATCTGACAGCATGCGTTTTATCTAATATAGCTTTGCAAAATGAAACAATTAAAATATAATTCTTTGCATGCTTTTTTTGTCTAGATAAATTATGTTCCTATTTATTTTTTTATTTTTACACAAGATCGTATATTTTTACGTCTAATTCTTTCTGGAACAGGCAGCAACTAAATACTTTAGATATATATTGATTGATGCATGCTCTAAAATTTTTTGTCGTTTTCTGTTTTACAGTAGCAAATAAAATCATTTTCTCAATATTTTTATTAATATAAGGTCTCCGTTTTCCGGGGACAGTCTCTGGTATACATCCCCGAGCAAAGTTGGTCCCCAAAATGTCTCTAGTTTCCATGAATTTGTCATTTTTTACTTATTGGTATAGAAATAATCTTTATAATTTGTTTTAATGATTATACAAACAGTAGATAGCAACATTTGCCCAGTATTATAATTCTGTGATTATTGGCTAAATAGGCTGTATCTACTGATTTTTTTTTATTAAAAAAATTTTGTTATTATCGATGTTTTGACCTATCTATCATTCTTTTGCTAATAATGCACTGTTTATTAGTTGAATCGTTAAAATGAACATTTAAAAAATATAATTACACAATGTCTTTGATCCTATCTCATGTATATCTGGCCTACTCATACTTCCTTTTTCCTTGGATATTTGGTTGTTCTTTCTTATTTCATTGTATAGTAAAACAGTTTTTATGAGCTATTGACAGTAATTTATAGAATGACATATTGAAAACATTTTAATACTATAAATTTCAGTTTATCTATACATAGTATCGTTTGTTAAGCAAAATGAAATAATATATTAAATAGTGCTTTAATTTTACGGTTACCTTTTTTTCGTATGACAGCAAACAAATTGAAAACTGTCCTCGGATTCAATAAAAAAAAAATGGTAATCTTATATTAACATAGCTTTAGATTATTTGTCAAGTATATGGATATTTATTTTAAGTAAAATATAAATGCTTTGTATGTAGCACGTTGTATCATTTTTTTTTCTATTGAAAAAAAAAAGATCTTTTGCACTGAGTGTTATGCAAGAGATTTTAAAGATGTAGTTATATTTATTGTAAATATTATGTACGAATTTGTTGTGCACTTACCTTTTAATCCATACATTAAGCATGCTAAACTATTTCTGTCGTATTAATTGAAATTTCATACCTATTGCTTAAATTTTTTTATAATTATATTAAAATAAACGACGTGCGTACGTATGTGTTATATATTTATTTAATTCACATTGTCCTCTATTAATATTATTCATATTTATTTATGAATTGCAGGCTTCTGTACAGTAACCTGGACTTTGCTCGAGAAGAACAATTGTTGGTGAAAATAATTTTGAGTACAAATTATAAATGTCAATCTTTAAATGAATTTGATACCAATACATCTTATGATAACAGGTTAGATTTATTAATAAATAGATTTTATTATATGTTTTCAACCTTTAATTTTAAAGTAATAGTTTTAAATTAATTTAAAGAATCTTGTTTTCTTTTGTTATATTACTTATTTTACAAATCAGTTTTCTTTATCGCATTTTGTAGATTTGTATTATTTACAGGATATGCAAGAAGTGTCTGACGTTGAATTGTAACATACATCAGCATTTTCAGGATTATGCTATAGCGAATGCAAGTCCTGCTGCATCAGAAATGGCTGACTCTGGTTTGGAGACAGGTTCAATAAGTCCACATGATAATACGACATCAGAGAATTCGAGCACGGACTTGGAGGTGACACAAGCGGCAGAATATGCTTCTGCTAATGATGATGATGATTTGAATCGAATATGTGCTGATATACGCAACAAGAGCGATCATAAGACACTTTCGTTATACAATGATCACTGCAAGTCACTCAACAATAGCAATTATCATGAAAAAAGCACAATCCAATCAGTATCGAATGATCATAGTATAACATGCTCATCCCTAGAAACGGATCATCAGCTCGCAGAAGGGTCGGAAAACGTTCAGGAGACGAAGCTAAATGCCGAAGAGATTTTTCAGTACGAAAGTCGTATGTTAAATGAACCATTCTATGAATCAGATTGTGGTAGCGATGAAAACGAATCTTTTGAATTTATCGAGCCCATCTCTTCGGTGAATGATAAAGAAACTTCCACAAAGTGTAAATTAGAATGGAAAACACAGTCTGATATCGAGGACTCGAAAAGCATAACAGCTGAAACTAGCGGAGAATCCAATCACTCTCGTTTGACCAATGCGACTACTCGTAACAATTCTTCTACAAGTGGTTATTACTTTATTGATGCATCTACTTTGAATGACGAGGTAGACATTGTGTCTACTAATGTAACAAAGAACCAGTATGTCAATGATAGTACGTCATCATATTTAACATTTTCCTCAAATTATACGGATTGTACGGTGAACAAATTAGCTAATGCCGTGGAAGAACAATCGTGTAAATTTACACCATTTAAGACACCGTCTTTACAGACTGGTCATGAACGAGTGGCAGAATTCGAACGAGAATTGAAACTCACCGAGTATTTGCAACCATTTTCAGAATCGCGTAAAATAAAACGGATAGATTCTGCATCAGAGGAAAAGATAGAGGCGAATAAGCCGACAGAGAAAGAGTCATTGGCCGTAGAGATCAAAGAGGCGGACAGTGGGGAGAGCGCACATCCTTCCCCGTGTCCTGATAACAATACGAAGTTAAATAATAAAGAAGAGAAAACAGAAACATCAAATAACATCAATGAACACGAGACAACAGGAAATGAAAATGAGAAAGACACGAGTGCCACTGAGGACAGGCGACCATCGCTTATCAGAAGGAATACGTTCGAGCTTGATTCTACCGATGAGAAATTATCTGTTTTAAGACAAGAGTATGAACGCATGCAAGGTAGCCTTGTTTTTCAAAGCGCCATTCCACAATACTCTGGACACCGTGTAGACGGAGACTCCATTTGCAACGTATCTTCCGATTCTGTAGTTCCTTCGATTACTGAACCATCGATGTTTACACCTGATGTACAAATCGCCATTAATACTCAGCATTCGATGTCATATTTATTAGACAGTCGTGAGTACGAGATTAATCAAACGCAAACACAAGCCAATTATTTACGATCCAGTCTCAGTAAGTCTTGCGCGATTTATCCAGTTATCAAAAGTGCTAGCGACAAATCTATCATGGATTGTAGCATGGACTCGGACGATGCCTCGAATCATTGTAGTAATAGCTTGCCAATTACTTTAGACTCTATCTTAGAGAAAAGTGATCGAACAGGGTCTGTAAAGAGAAATAAACGAGATGAAGCTACTCCGATCATTTCTGGTGGTGTTAGCATTTCAGATTATTCGAAACCTTCTGATAGTCCTACAGTGCGACGCAAAACAGAATCCACACCGATTGTATCGGGTGGCTCCGTGATCATGAACAAACCTGAAATCAAAAGTAAGTCCTCTAGAATGTCTTCCTCTATGACTACCTGGATAGTTGACATGAGTGATTGTAATAAGGAAGAATCCAAAGCTCAAAACAATTCACGAAGCATGTCACAAAGCTTTTCCACTTCCGAAAGAAAACTCAAACAAAAGTCGAGTAATCATGAAAAATACGGTAGTTTAGGTTTTTTTGTCAACCTAAAGGATGTGAACGATGAACCCAACAAACGTGATCACTCACTTGAGAGGAAGGAACACGATAGTAACGGCAAACCTTATTATGAATTTTATGTAGATATTTCTGACAAAAATAGTAGTAAAATCAAACCATCCGAGAAACAAGATGCAGGTGCGAAAAAGAATATTTCTAACGAAGGTGAGAAGAAAAACATCTTTTCAATGTTTATCAATTTGAATGATACGCGCGAAACTGGAGATACTGTAGTTGTGGCTCCGACGCATAGGCGAAGCTTTTCGACAATACCTAATAAGTTAACGGATACTAAGACGGATGATAGTAGCTCTAGAGATAACAGTAGCGCAGGAGATAACCAGTTGCCGCAAGAACAAAAGAAAGAAAAAACAAAACCTAGCGTCTTTATGTTTATAGAATCCGATTCTCCTGTGGTGAGAAGACGGACGCTGTCTACTTCGCGACCAACGCTTAAGCGGCACTCGTGGAATGTTGATAAAACGCTACCGACAAATAGTAACGGCTGCGTAGCAAAAGAGCTTATGTTTAGAAGAGAACACAAACGTGCACACAGTATATCGATGGATAGTCGCGGCATTACAAAACAATCCCAAGCTAAGACGAGTTCGTCTAGCCACTCGCTAAGCGATGCTACTAAAGCGGATTCTTACAACCATAAAAGTTTTAAGACACTACAAGAACGTGAGAACAACTCAAACAATATGGACACATCGACTGAGGATGTATTCGAATTTGATGTAAAAGATACTCCACCAAATTCTCATGTTGAGATCGCAAATGAACAACTGCGCGTGAATCACGAATACAAAGATATAATTCCCGGTCAAGTGGAGAATTTGGAAACCAATGAGATGAAAGCGTATGAGGATGATCTTTCGGAGATCTCCGCTTGGGAAAAGACTTGTACAGAGAGCACAGAAGGTCACACTCGTAAAAGTGAAACATTTGATATTAGCAGTGGCAGCGGACCTTCTCCAGATAGTGATAACCATTATTACGAATTTACTGATTTACTAAAGTCAGGTGTTAATGATAGATCGCAACTAGTTGCTACAGGAAACAGCAGTAAGATATCGGAAACTCGCAAATCATTGAGTGAAACTATAAAAAAAATCGAGTGCGAATTGAAGGAACCAGAATATAACGATGCAGATCACACATACGATTGCCGTTTGTTAAAGAAAACTGAGAAATTATCTAGTCGTAATTTAAACAATTTGCATTCAGATTCTGATAAAACAAATACTTCCAGTTTCGTACGTCTGTCGGATTTGGATAAAACGCCGACGGCTAATCATGCGTCGGATATGCTGACAGTGAAGGATGACAGAAACACGTATCGTATGAGCAACAGTATTCCGGAAACATCGTGGATAGAGAGCAAATTGGCGATAACAAGGAATAGTGGCCCAATTAAACCAGTCTCTAAGAAGCTCGCTTCCGTTATGAGCACGTCGCTTCCATCCAAACAAAAGTCTCCATTGGAAGATCTAACCGGTGATTGCGAAGCCGAAGGGATTATTTCCGAATCTGATCTTAGCAGCATGCAAAGCAGTATGGGACGTTCTGGAGCGGGTATGTGTATCGTTTAGAATTTGTGAACTTGAATCGATATAAACAGTAGCGTAGCAAAAATTATAAAAACTTTAACCCTTATTCAACACATATATAGTGGGACACATATAATAGGACATCATTCGTGTTCATGCGTTTTTCAATTGGTCTCTTTTCTGTTCCTGCATTAGACTGCACTAGAATTCTCTTTCTTGCTTTCAATAAGTATCATACACGTATACCTATCTTATTTTAAATTTCAAAAGTGTACACTAGTTTAGTCACAGAAAACAGACCTAATAATTTTCTTTTTCTGATGCAGAAAGTAATTTTTATAATTTTTCCAAATTTTTTTCCAACGTCTACATAGCAGAATAATTTAGTAGAGAACTTAAAAAACATATGTAAATTTTAAGATAATTTTTCGAGCACTTTAAGAGTCTCAAAATTAGGTCTGACACAAATGACCCAAGTGTGCCGTTTAAACGCACTGAAAATGTCTGTACCATTTAAGGATTAATCATAGACAGGGCGTTCTAGATCTACCGCACCACCTGCTAATGGCAGATTCCTGAAGTCATTTTGAAAATCATACCAAAATATCGAAGCTATAATAGTTTTTGAATTATAAGCATTTAAAATGAGCGAATTATATCACCTAAAGTTCGCATGTTAGGTATGGTTAGCATTTTGTTCCACAGTATAACGCAAAAATGGCATTCACACCTAAATGCGCAAATTGCGCTAGGTGACGGGACACTCTATTTAATAATCAATTCTTTCATGTCTTTATCAATGTCTTTATTATAATGTGACAAAATCTTTCAATTTCAACATTGGAAAGGCTGTGACTATATTTAAAACTGACAAAATAACATTTTCTTTGAAAAAAAAAAATGCTGATTACAGAAGGTAGCACGGAAGAAACTGAAACATCAAGCATAGCTGGTGCAAAACCATACAATAGACTAGGTGAGGACTTATTAAGGATGTTTTTGGAAGAAATCAATCCTGATGTTACAATAGATGTAGCTGGTCGGCATATAAGAGCACATAAATGTATATTAAGTTCTCGTTGCCAATATTTTGCCGCAATTTTAAGTGGCGGATGGATCGAAAGTGCGGGCAATGTTATTTCTCTGCAAGGGTACGCATTCAGACATAATAAACATATAATATTTTCTAAAAGATTGTGTAAACTGCGATAAAGAGTTGTTATTTATACATTTCATACTCGATATGTTTAATATTTAAAAAATATATTGTCTAACACATTTTATTATTGGATATATTTACATGAATGTATTTTTGTGTGAATTATTTTAGCATTATGAATCTATTGATATTTTTTTTATTAATATTCTTAATATTTCTTTTATTTTAGGTATTCCTATAATGCAGTTCATTTTGCATTATGTCATATCTATAGTGGAGAAAGTAATATACCGGATTCTATAAGTATTGTTGAACTAGCTACATTAGCGGATATGTTATGTTTAGAAGGTCTTAAAGAAGTTATAGGATATACACTTAAGCTGAAATATTGTCACCTGTTTCATAAGGTAAGTATATAAATTTTAAAAAATGTTTCTATCTCAATGAAGAACTTAATAATAATATGTGGTGCTATATAAAATATGCAGTTGATTATAATTGGAAACTTAATAATAATCTATTCCAAGAAAATTCGTGTCATATCTACTTTCATTGATTTATTTGATCTTTAACATATAATCTTTTATATATATATATATATATATATATATATATACAATATATATTTTAGATTATATTTTCTCAAAGATTTATTACTTTTTAGCCTTGCCAAATATGTGCCGTTGGAGTATTGGAATGTATGCCATTGGCAGCAGCATACGGTCTGGATGAAGTATATCGAAAATCACTTAGATGGATTACAAAGTACTTTGTACGAATATGGCCATGCAAAGCATTCGCAACTCTTCCGAGAGAACTTATGGAAAAATGTTATCATCAGCATATAGTGCATATGGTATGCATATAAAATTTTAATAACATTAATGATAGTGTAAATATGTGTGTGAATCATGTTGAATAATTTGTTCAATAAGAAATTATTAATATTGCTGATGCCATTATCAGTGCCATTGATCAATGGCATCAGCAATGGCTCACGACATGGCGATAACTCGTAAATCCTTTCGCACCTTTGAAGAAAATATGTGAAAGCCTCAAAAGTATTATCAAATTATTAATATTTTTATTTAGTACATTGATTTTAAAATTATAAAATTTCATGTGCAGTTTCAGTGTAGATAAATTTTCAATATTTTATTAATTGTAAATCTATTTTTACTCGTACAATTGCAGTCTACTGACAATGTGCTTCAAACTATGATGGATTGCGATAAACTACTAGCAACCTTACCGAATGTACGATGGGCAGAGCCGGTATTTCGGATGGTATCGAATCTATTAGAGACATCAGTAAAATTCCTGTCGGAAAATTTCGCAGGTGTTTTAGGAAACGACAATTTTCAATCACTTGGTCGCGAGCTAACATGGAACATCAGCCGTTTAGAAGATCATTTTATAGCAGCTGTTGAACAGTTGCCGCCCGAACAAGCATGCAAAAGTTATTCGAAATTGAATAAGATGTTACTCACGTCACAGACAGATGATTTTCAATGTAAGATCAAGTGGGGACCGCTCTTCATCGATTTTCTGCACAAGCTTCAAAGCCATGTGGAAAAATGCTTAGTGCGTGATGCCGCACGTGCTGCAAGAACCATCACATGGTTGAAAATGGACCTGGAACTTCGCAGGAGAATACAAGAGCTAGCTTGTCTCGTAATATTGCCTCATGAGACCTCAAAGCATCTATCTAGACATCCAAACTTTTTAAAAGTAAATATTTTCTTTAAGAGCTTAAATTAAGAATCTTAAGAGTTTACAGGATTTAAGGATCAAACAGATCACACTTTTGTATAGAATATTTTCCGAGATATATATATATAATAATTTTAACATTAACGTAATTGAATTAACTTAATATTGTTGTTTTCATATATCCCCGCATTATTTTTTCTATAAAATCATATTTCATATCAAAGGATTCTCGTGCACCGCCAAATCGTTCAACCATAAATCGTAGCTTGGATTTGAAACGTGTAAAAATGGCAATTTCGGAGCATAATGACAAAACCTTAAAGCAAACGTCATCAACCAAGCAAACTAAGAAAATTTTATGTAAGCCAAAAACAGATCCACTTGAGCGTAAAATGCAGGAGGATAAACAGGTTATCTGTGAAACCGTCAGGCCAAAATCGTGGCCTAATAAAATAGAGGTATACGCTTGAAATTTTTAAAAATATTTAAAATTATAACTTCACAGCTTTATATTACAATGTTATTACTATATATCGAGAAGAATCATTATTTACCGAAATTTTTCAATTTACCATATATCTTTATAATTAAAATTTAAATTTTTAAATTGAAAAAAATTATTAGTGTTTCACACACACATACACACACACACACACACACATACATAATATTTTTTATTACAAAATCTCAATTATAATTAAGTTGATCATTAAAAATCGAACTATAATAAAATTGTCAATATAAATTTACAGGTAAAATCAAGATATTTAGAGCCAAGAAATAAACCTGTCCCAAAAGAAAACATTTCCATGCATCATGATAAAATAGTGCAACAAAGACGTAAAATTATGATTTCCTCATCCGATTCATCACGCACTTCCAGCCCTGCGATGAAGCGTGCGACAGATAAAAAACCACTATCCAAGATGAAGTTACCAGTTAAAAAAGATATAAAAGCTCTTTCATCAGATAGCTTAACGGAGGCAAACACGAGCCAAACTAGCAAGGATTTGATCAGTAAAAGCTGCGCTATCACTAGACCTGAATCACCTTCTTTAAAACAAAAAAGCACTGAAATAGGTTTATCGATCGATTCTTTGGAGACCAAGAATAAGCCGATCACTGTCAAAAAGAAAGTTAATAAGATGGATACATCTATGTCCACCGATAGTCTTATGACGGAGATAACGACAACTCCAAAATCTACTGTGTCCAACAAATTGTCACCTACTTTAGTAAAAGTGAACAAAACACAAACTTATGAAAGGTAAGATGGAATTTAACTTATTAAATTTCTGCGATTTCGATTTGAAAGACTGATTTGCTATAATTCTACTATTGTGATTTTGCATTACATAATATATTTAAAAAATATATAAAGTGAAGACTCCTTAATATTAAAAAATTGAATAAAACAAAATTTAAATACTATCTTTTCACTTTGTGCATCAATTTTCACACCCGACTGCTAGATGCCCTTTTTTATTCAATTTTTTATAATGTATTTAATTTTTTTGATTTCTCCATTAATAATCAGATTTGTTAATCTGTAAATGGCAGAATAAAAAAAAGCTCGCCGCCAACACAGCAGAGGAGTCCATTGACGATCACTAAAAGACCTCCGAGGTCGTTGGAAAATTCTACTGCCGCTAGTCGCAGTAGAGCTGCTGCTATCAGCAGCACGTATCACGGTTCACCGAGTTTACGCAGAAGTTTATTAGATGCTGCAAGGACACCGGATGTCCCCAATAAACCGGTGAATACAGTAGCTCCTTTCAGGACACGACAGACAAATGTTCCTCCCATTACGAAGAGAGAAAAAAAAGAAACTCAAAATCCGCAGAGCTCTGATAGTCCTAGCAAGAAATCCTCCCCCAAATCTAACATTAGCAGTAAGATGAGCAAGTCAGTTATCGCCGGCAAAAGAATTATCGGTGGTAAAGCTGATGATAAGATTAAAAAGTGTCACAATATGGAGACGCAAAGGCAACCTACAGTAGGTTCGAGATCTGGCACATTCCTCAAAGATGAACCTACAATACTTAAGAAAGGGGACATTAAATCATCGCAAATTAATATTTAATGCTTGGAGAATTATATCGAATAGGATGCATTGTCGATATGATATTTATTTTTATCTGTTAATAATATTACACTTTTATTAACAATTTTTTAATTATAATGACATTGATATTTTAAAATTTCGCATCCAATGCATATTATATTCATATGTATAGAAGTTGGTATAAATATTATATATAATTGTCTTTAGAAAGCCTACTTAAAATTATTATTATTAAATATGTTTTGAATTTTATGTATTAATATATACTTCATATATAATTCCACATTTATCTTATACATATAATAAAAAAAAGACTTGTCGACAATGCATTGTATGCGTAATAAATCGTGATTAATGGAGGACTGTCGCTAGTAACTGCGAACGTGATATTTCCAACAGAGAAATCGTATTATATAAGTATGTAACATAGAGGAATGTAATTTGAAACAGCTTGGAATTGTCGTTAAAAAAATACATTTGAGCTGCATTTATTAAGTTAAATAGAAAATAGTTACTACGGTTATATACATAGTATCTCAAAAATAAGATAGAAGCCGTATTGGTAGGCGTAGAATGGATTAAGAAGAACAAAGTCATACTATTTTAAGATTTTCGAATTAAAGAAGGAAACATCTAAGCCAATGTGTGGTGAAGCTGCGCCGTGCAAATTCGTAGCACGGATTCGCGCGACCGTCGCCGCTGTTGAGTAAGACGTTTCCTTCGAAAACTACGGCGAATAAATCTCAAAATGATATAAGACTTTTGTTCCCCTTGATCCATTCTACACCGCCCATGCGACTCCTATCCTATTTTTTAGACAGCTTGTATATGTATATATACAGGGTGTTCTGTAAGTTTTTGCCAAGTGCTTTTGTGAGATAGAGCGGACTAAACTGAGTCGAAAAGTTTTTTTTCATTTGCTGTTTTTTACTATTTTGCAATTTTCGCAATATATAGTAATAGTTAACAAGATATTAATTACTAAAAATTGCCGAATATTGGTCTTCAATTATTTTTACTCAAATACTACTTTATAAAAAAACTTTATAGAAAAACTGCAAGAGAGACAAAAATCATTTATTTTCTTCTCATAGAACTTTAAAAATTTTTTTCAGAATTTTTTATTAACTTTTTAGTACTGCATTTTTTATTTTTACTAACATGAGAAAATACAATATTAAAAAATTCTGAAAAAATTCTCAGAATTTTATGAGAAGAAATAAACAATTTTTATCTCTTGCTGTTTTTCTGTTAAATTGATAGTATTTGAGTAAAAAATTATTGAAAACCAATATTCAGCGATTTTTGGTAATTAGTATCTCGTTAACTATTGCGAAAATTGCGAAATGGTAGAGAACTTTTCGAGTTTAGTCCGCTCTATCTACACAAAAGGTGCTTTGC
>JAANIC010004708.1:381565-409296 GCA_017607545.1 Acromyrmex charruanus
ATAGCAAAATATTTTTTCAGTATTTTTATAATATAAAAAATTATTAAATGTATTCAAAATAATTAATAAAAGTCACAAGTACATTTTCATTGCACTTATGAATAAAAATTAGTGCACAAACACAAATATACTTATACTTTTTACACTTTTGTCTATATTGTTTTTCGATTCCCTCTGGACGCTTAAGAAATACAATTTCGTCTCGTTCCGAAGTCATTTTGTGGGCATGTTTACTGCCATCAATTACTCTTGCTCCATCTCTTTTTCTTAAAGGTAATTTTTCAATGGCACAATCTATAAATAAACGATTACAAAACATAAGAACACTTTTAGTATTCACGTTAAGAAACGTTTTATAATTCCAACAATAATAAACGATTAAGACCGCATAATGTAAATATACAAGTAAAGAATGCCTATAACAGTCAAAGCTAGATCTTAGGTGCTTAATTACTTCCATGTGAATTTATATACTATATATATGTAGTCTCATTTGAAGTGCGCACTGAATTTTATAGTTCTCTTGCTTTTTAATGATAACATAAGTTATATTCAACAATTGAATAATGAGGCTATGTAACGAACAATGTAATGTATAATGTTTATTAATATAATTTCACTACAACCATTAAATCTAATTCAATTTAAAATGTTTTGACTTTTACTTAGGCTGTAGTCAAAGTCTCGCTACAAATGATTTGATGGACCAATTAGAAGAAAGAATTTTACAAATTGACCAATTAAAAACTGCTTCAAAGCGTTTACAGCATCGCATTGATCGTACTCTAGTTTTTTTCAGTTATTCTAACCTGTTATCTTACTATATAAATATAATGATTAATTGTTAAGCAATAGGGAAGTGTAAAAAAAAAATGGGAAGTGTAATGGAAAGTGTAAAAAAAGAAACATAGCAGAAATGAGAGCACATTAAATAACACAGAAATGGCATTAATCTTAATAAAGACACAGAGTTATTGGATAATTCCTATTTCAATATTTTAGATGAAATAAAAAAGCACAATCGTGTATAAAGTACCGAAAACAAGTAGCAGAACAAACTTATAAAATGTAAAAGGCAAAATTAGAACAGCTTGACATTAATGAAACTAATATATTTAGACACATAAAGCGACATCACAGTTCACAATGAAAAGTCATTTTGTAAATACTGAGACCATGATGAGCACGTTTTATATTTTCCAACAATTTTTTGTACTAACGAATAAGTTTTTTTTACATAAAAAATCAATCTTAGTAAGAATTAATCATCATAACTTTTTATAGATAAAGAACCAGAAGAAAATAACTTCACTATTTTAATTCACAATGATTTCCATCACGGACCGAAATATTTTATAATCACATGACGAAAATATGAAATATTCGAATAATTAGATTTCACTTCATTCTACAGCAAGTTTCGAAAATTCGATTTTACACATGGACTCAATAAGCGAATAAGTTTGAAAATTCGAATCTAATGACATATGGGATTCTTATCAATATTTAACAATTAATTATATTTATATAGTAGAATAACAAATTAGAATAACTAAAGGAAACTAAGCAAAAATCGAAACGTATTAGATTGAATTATATTTATGATTGCAGAAATTATACTAATATTAGATTGAATTATATTTAATGATTGCAGAAATTATAAATATTATATATTACATTGCTCGTTATAGCCTCATTATTCAATTGTAGTTGAACTAATCACACGAGCTTTTTATAAAATTCAATAAGTTACTAATAACTTTGATATTGATATAAATGTCATACTTGAAAATAAAATCATTTTATAAGAATTTTCTATAATATTCAAATAATAGTCCGAAATTAAATTTAACTCTACACATAAATGCAAAAAAAGCTATATTTTACACTATAAATTTTTTAGAAATCAATAAATGTAATAATTCTAACCTAAAATTAATGTCATCTGGCCACATACACAGTAATAAATGTGCAACGGTTTCTCCTCACTATATTCTTCTTGATCTTTCGTATCGGAGCATATAATGCTCCTCGACACTACTTTTGGCATAGCTTATTCAATTATTCGTTTTATTTCAATCAAATTTATGGTTTTTACAGATTCATATAAGTTTTAAATAAAATAATGAGTATTCCTCATAAAAAATGGCCACGTAGTATTAAGCTTATAGCACAGGATGCTTATGAGCATCAATCGTCCTTGTTTAATATTTAATGAGTAATAAGGATGGAACGACGCTTAAATAAAGCCTGCGGCGCACGATACTTGTTTTCCTGATGAATTGCTTCTTGTTCAATATTAATTGGCGCTTGCCGCGGAGTAGCAGCAATTCCGACCAGAGTGAACATAGTAGCTGAAACAAGTAACCAGGCGAGGGCGCCGCCTGGGAGGAGAGGAGAGAAACAAAGTTCTCCACCCCTCCCTTAAAGCAAAGGCATGTTCATGGAAATCAGATACTGAGGTTTAAAGATTTGAGATATGTAGTAATTAGACGACACAAGGTAGGGGGTGGATTATTAATCATACAGTGAATATTAAGGAGATGAAGCGGGAAATATTTTTTCAGGTAATCATGAAGTTTAGTCGATTTATGAATACAAAGTCTGTAATAAAAGAGAATATGATTAATGTCCTGATTTGGGTCACAATAGGGACATGTAGGCGAATTAACAATATTTTTACGATGCAGGCTGTATGTTAGATTATAATGGTTAGATCTAATTCCGGAGATGGTGACGATCTCCTCTCTTTTAAGATTCTTATGATAGAATCAAGGCTTAGCTGAGTTACTTCTATGAAAATCATCATATAGCTGCCCTTTGAATGTTGCGCAATGATCTAAGTATGCTTGAAATTTAGTGATGAGGGATTGCTTGGAGACCATAAAAAAGTCTTGAAATGGTATTTTAAATTTAGGCGGGTGTCCACTAAGGACAGTCTCATTGGCAAGATGGTCTGCAGTCTCATTACCAATTATACCTTTATGACCAGGAGTCCACAAATAAAATTAATTTTGAAACCATGTTGTGTTAAAAAGAACGATCCTTAATATCTAATATAATATGGTTCGCATTTCTAGAGTTGTAAGACGATATAGTCTGAAGAGCACTTAAAGAGTCAGAACAGATGGAAGCCTCGTCACAACATCGATCTTCGAGAGATTAATCGCTTGAAGGATAGCCCAAGACTCGACTGAGAAAATTGAAGTCTCCGGGTGAAGCTTGAACTTGAGTGCAACGTTAAGATCCGGTGAATAGATTGCGGAGCCCATACGATCCTCGCTAACGGACTTAGAACCATTGGTGTAAATAATGGGACGATTGGCGTATGTGGTTATAGTTTCTAGGAATCGGGCTTGGTGTACTCGCTTTCTTATTCGCTTTCTTAGGAACATTGGTGAGGGAACTGTCAAATTGATGGACATAAGTATAGCTTTCATAACTGTGTTTATAAGCATGTTGGATCTGTGGATGATTCTAAGTGAGTATTTCTGTATTACATAGTACTTGAACGCAGGTACAGTAGCTAGGGCCCGCTGTCTTCTTGAGGAAGAGTATGCAACCTGTTCCAAGCTTTCAAAGCTGTGCAGCACTGGGGAGTTCTTCCTGGAGAAAGTCTTATAGATGAACTTCGAGATCATATAGCCAAATCTAATGTTAAGAGGGGTTTCCTTTGCTTTGGCCATAATGACGCTGGTAGGTGTAGATAGTCGGTATCCGAGAGCAAGACGCAGGTTTCTGTTGACTAACCTTTCTAGTTATAAAAATTCAGTCTTATTGCCCTTGAGCTTGAACACTTGACATCCGTAATCGATAGCAAAGAAATACAGCTCTATAAAGGGTAAGAAGTAGGTTTGGATGAGATCCCCATTTAGTGTCTGCGAGAACTGCTAGTATTTTTGTAAAATTGCGTCCCTTATTGACCAAGGTCTTTAGATGCTCTTTGCCGCTCAACTTGGGGTCGAGAGTGAAGCCCAGAAAGATGGCAGACTGTACTCTGGAATTTCTGCATTCCGAATATGTAGTTTAATGTCCGGATGTGATTGTCTCTTCCTTGTAAAGAGCATCCATTGAGTTTTTGAGGGGGAAACTTCCAAGCCCCTGTTTCTCAAGTAATCATGTATATTGTTTAGTGAAGATTGGACCGATGATCTAGCATCTTCAGCGTTTTGGTTTGATGAGAAGATAACGACGTCGTCCGCATATTGTAAGAGAAGGAAGATGTCTTCATGTAGACATTTATTAATATCCGCACAGTAGAGGTTGAAGAGCAAAGGGCTAAGGATGGACCCTTCAAGGGTACCTTTTAAAGCGATGTATGACCTTTAAGCACGCCATCACAAATGAACGTGACTTGTCTATTAGAAAGAAGGTTATTTATGAATTTAATGGTTTTGGGCGGGATCCCAAGACGTTGTAATTTTCTTTAATTAATATAGAAGGAATTACGTTGTCGAACGCTCTCTCGATGTCCAAAAATGCACATATAGTAAGGGCGTTATTAATAAAGGCGCCCTGAATATAATTTGTCAGAGCAACAAGATTGTCAGAGCAGGCACACTGGGGGTGGAAGCCTGTTTGGTTAAGCGGCAATATGGCATTGGATTCAGTAAACTTCAACCTCAGATAGATAATTTTTTTCATAATCTTTAAAAGGTACGAGAGAAGAGAAATCGGTCTGACATTTGGTTTAAGGATAAGAATAACCATTGACTTATTCCATTTCGCAGGGAAAATTCCTTGACAAAAAAGATTGTTATAAATTTGTAATAGTACAGAAAGACTATCCGGTGTTAAGTTCTTAATGATGTTATAGTCAATCTGGTCGGCCCCTGGGGCTGATCTAGTTTTGGCTGAATTAATAGCTAGGAATAACTCCTTCATAGTAAAAGAATTGTCCAAGAATTTAGCGCTTTCGCACCCCCTGCGTGGGGGTATTCTCTTCAAGAAGGTTACACTGTAAGACGGTATCTCGAGGACTACAAGAGGGAGGACAGATTTTATTAATCGCATTTTCCTGTGTAGCCGACAACGACTGGCCAGATGACATAACGGAAGCTAAACGTCGGTTTTTAAAAGCTTTGACCTTCAAATTTTAGCAGACGGAGTGTGAGCGTTAAAACTGTTGCATAGTTCCTTCCATTTTCTTCTCTTGGTTCTTCTGAGGACGCCCCTACATATCGAAGCAGTGCGTTTATAAGCGTTATAGTTCTCTAAGCTTGACTGGCGGTTCCAGAGTCTCTTTGCCTCGCATCAACCGCGGCCTGGTATTCTTCGGTCCACCAAGAGGAGGGGGGGGGGAAGACGTTTCACAACCATCGGTTTTGATTTCGGAGTACGTGATCCAGGGGGGAACAGAGAGTTCAGGGTGCCTTTTATCTCTTTTACAAAATTATCATATTGAGAGGTAGCATCGTCTGTCGTTACTAAAATAGAGGCAAAGTCAATACAGGTTAACTTGTGAATAAAGACCTTCATTTGAAGAGAATTAAGCTTAATTTTATACTTAAATGTAGTTCTTAGGCAAGGGAGAATATTCAGGTTAATAACAACAAGAAAGTGATCACTAGAAATGGTGTCGAGTTTTGTATAACAGTCACTAAGAGTCAGGACAGGAAGCGTTGCAACAATAAGATCAATGACTGATGTTTGCGAGTCGGGAGGGGTCAAAAGGATAAGTTTATGATCATTGCAGATAATAAGATTACGATCTTCAAGGAAGTTTAAAAGACATCTGCCAAGGGAGTCAATAGTCGAACAGCCCCAAGCTACATTATGCAAGTTGAAGTCGTCTAGGAGGACGGCGTGGAATTGATTCGCAACATAATCAAGCAGGCCCTCAATAACCTTAGGAGGAGTTCGTGACGACGGATGTCTGTATATGTTAATAATGACAAAGGAGAGACCTTGAGTGTAAAGCTTGATACCGATGAGCTCGATTGAGTGATGACCCAGGTGAGTGATATCAAGAAGATCATAGCGGAATGATTTTTTTAATAGCAATAGCTACCCCGCGTTGACCGGGGCAGCGAATGTCACCTCTAATAAAGTTAAAAATGTTAGAGTGTAAATATTCTCGGTGACCATAGTCTCTTGAAGGCACCAGAGATCGTATGTGTAATTATTAGCTTGAAATTCCGGAAGCTTTCCCCGTAAACCCCTACAATTCCAACTAACAATAGATATAGGTTTGTTAGAAGACATGAGTATTAATATTAAAGTGAAAAGTGAGATAGAGTAAAGTAACAGAAAAATTAGTAATAGTTGTAAGCGCGATCGTCAGAAAAGCGGGAGTATCAGCTTGATAACTATCAATTCAATAAATGCGCGGGTCGTCATATTCAGTCGGCTGCCGATAGAAGCGAGGAGGGTGTGGTTCTATGTATGAACCGACTTATATGACTTAAGAATTGCTTAAGAATCAGCAATGGGAAGCATGGCCATATCTATGTGTCCAGTAGGAAGTCTATCATGTTCATGAAGGTAGTTATCACGTGAGTAATTGGCTCGATCATGATTAAGGAGAACACCTCGATATGTTGGGAGATCTGCCGTTCGGAGATATTAGATATTCCTTCCTAGCTTCTTCCAATGATGTAGAATTATTATTAGCATTGTTAGTATTGCGAGGGGAAGTGGTACAGGTATTGAAAAGGTCCTGCTTGTGTTTATCGTTGTTCCGACAAAGATGGGAGAGGGGATATTGGACGGGAAGCACCCGTTCCCTGACGCAGGGATCGTGGGTATTCGGGTGAAGTACGAGGAGTAGAATTCTTAGCAGAAACTTTGACGTACGATAATTTAGAGGTATCTGCATTTTCAAGGAGGGAGAATTTATTATAACTGACAAACGAGTGAGGGATATTATCGTTCTTTGGCGGAAGTAAAGGGAAATTATAATAATCATCATCTGCAAAGTGAACACTACGCGTGCTATTTAAGTCAGCACTGGATCGAAAGGTAGATCGAGAGTCCGTAGATGATAACCTATTCCTAGCATCCGCAAGAGAGATATTTTCGGTGGCTGCGATCGTCTGTACTTTTTTCTGTTTGATAAAGAGAGGACAATTTGTCGACGTGGTAATATGGTCTTCTTTGTGAACATCCTTACCACACAGCCTGCATCTCGGACGACTCTTACAAAACTTCCGAATGTGGCCAACTCTGAAGCAAGAAAAGCATGTTTTAATTCTAGGGACAAAAGGTAGGACTTCGTGGGAATCATAGAAAAGAAATACTTGCCTGGGGAGAATCTGCCCAGCAAATTTAAGGTTAACTGAAGTGGAAGGGGTGTATTCGACACTGCTTTCCTTAACGACACGCCTGTTAAGTCTTTTAATTTCGGTTACATGACAAGAAGATTTAAGATTTAATTTGAGTTCTTGATCTGTTACAGAGGTCGGAACGCCTTTTATTATATCTGAGCGCATTATCTTAAAAGTAGGAATAAAAATTGAGTATCCTGCCTTGATGAGGTCAGGATTAGTCACAAGGTTATTGGCTGTTTCATATTGCGCATTTCAACCGAAATTTTGCCACGCGAGACTTTTTTCATAGATACTATATCCGAGTGCACAACCTTAGCGACTTTTCTCTTCATTAAAACTTTGAACGCGCTCTCGGTTATGCAATCGCTGCTCACCTGAATATGGACAATAAAAGGTGCGCGATCAGTCGAACCATACCTGTTGTCAGAGAGGTTGTGAGAAGCCTGTTGAACCCACACTGTCAGATAGAGGGACAGAGACAGAGACAGAAGTAGCTTTGTTCGGGTTCGGGTCCGGTCCATTACGGCGTTTGGCATATTCGTGTTCGTGCTCAAGTACTGAGTTCTCATTGGCTCTTTTGGCCGCGCGATCAATTGTAACGTCCATTTGCTCACGCGTGTCGTTCGTTGCCCTAGCAAGTATTTCTTTAACGAAGGCATCAAAATGTTCGACCGAAATACTAGTGAGGGTGACGCCGTTTGCAGAAACCAGGGGAAGGGGAGAGGGAGACTCACCGGGATCCCCCGGCCCGCCTCTCATGGGAGGCACATTCATAGTTTTTCAAAATACCACTAAAAGTATAGGCAAGGAGAGTTAGGCGCAAATATTAGGTGTACAACTTTGCTTGCGCCGTTTTCCAGATGGCTTTAGCGATAAGTGATAGTCGAAATAAATAAATCATAGACGTCATACAATAAACTTGGGCATCTGTCAACATACCCCATAGAAACATTAGTCGATTTGTGTCTGCATCATAAAGTTATTCTCGATTGAAAATGTCAGTTTACGAGCCAAATTCTCGTCATTTGCGGGAGGTTTTAATTTTCTGCTTCAATATGAAGAAATCTGCGGCTGAGGCTCATCGAATGCTCTCAAATACTTATGGTGAGGCCATTATTAGTGAAAGAACGTGTCGTGAATGGTTTCAACGCTTCAAGAACGGTGATTTTGACGTCGAAAACCGGCATAGCGGTGGAAGAGAAAAGGTTTTCGAAGATGCAGAATTGGAGGCATTACTTGATCAAGACTCGTGTCAAAATCAAGAAGAATTGGCACGATCATTGGGAGTGACTCAACAAGCCATTTCAAAACGCCTCAAAGTCATGGGAATGATTCAGAAGCAAGGAAATTGGATGCCGTACGAGTTGAAGCCGAGAGATGTTGAACGGAGTTTGTTGCGAATGTTGTTTGCTTGTGAACAGCTGCTTGAAAGGCAAAGACGTAAGGGATTTCTGCATAGCATTGACTGGAGACGAAAAATGGGTTCATTACGATAACTCTAAGCGCAGAAAATCATGGGGAGTTCCCGGCCATGCTTCCACGTCGACAGTCAATATTCACAGCTCCAAAGTCATGCTCTGTATTTGGTGGGACCAGCTCGGCGTAGTGTATTATGAGCTATTAAAACCGACTGAAACAATCACAGGCGATCAGTATCGAATGCAATTGATGCGTTTGAGCCGAGCATTGAAAGACAAATGGCCGCAATACAACGAGAGACACGATAAAGTGATTTTGCAGTATGACAATGCTCGACTCCATGTTGCGAAAGTGGTCAAGACATACTTGAAAACGTTGAAATGGGAAGTCCTACCCCACCCGCCGTATTCTCCAGACGTTGCTCCCTCTGTCTATCACTTGTTCGATCACTTTCGATCTATGGCACACGGCCTGGCTGACCAGCACTTCCGGTCTTATGAAGAAGTAAAAAATTGGATCGATTCGTGGATCGCCTCAAAAGATGACCAGTTTTTTCGACGAGGGATTTGTACGCTGCCCGAAAGATGGGAGAAAGTAGTGGCCAGCGATGAACAATACTTTGAATCATAAATGTATAACCAGTTTTTTTACAATAAAGCCTCGAATTTCGGAAAAAAAACGGCGGAAGCAAAGTTGTACACTTAATAGAAAGGAGATAAAGGGAGAATGCGAGTCAATTAATGACTCAAAAAGACACAGGTCGCTCTGAAAAGAACGGATGATGCAACACACGACGCGACACTAAACGCAGACACGTCACTGGTCAAAGACACGCGCCAAACTCCTGGTGAATTGCTAACTGAATTAGAATCTTGCCACCGTATTGGCTTTAAACGAGGAGCATAGACTTTTGCATAACGCATAAAATATAAAGCATAAGCAAATAAATCAATCAAAATACTTTATGGAAAAGAAGGAAATAAAGGACTTTGATTAATTCATTTTTTTATGCATAATGCATAAGTCATAAGAAATAATGCATAAGAAATTCAACCAATCAGAGTTATTTGTTTCATGGAAAGGAAGAAAATGGCTTTAATTGATTTATTTTCTTATGCATTACGTGTTATGCATTATGCAAGAATTTGTGCTCCTCGCTTTACGCTTAAAGCGTTGTAAGCGCCAAAGCGAATACAGCCCATAGTATAACCACGGACTACGAAATAATAAAGGTACAATTTCATGCAGCAAAGCTTCAAGACCCCACTCCGCTGAAAACGAAGCCAGCGTTGAAACACTCTTCGCTGAAACCCCGTATCCTTTTCATGGGCGAAATTTTGCCAGCGAAGCTATCCCCACTATTGCGCCGTGAATGAAGAAGTGTTTTGAAAGTTTTGAACTTGAACAAAAAAGTTTTCATGCATGAATATACAGGATGTCCCAGAAGGACAGCTAAATATTTCGTGTACTGGTAGAGCGGCCATTTTGCAATTTTCATAATAGTTAACAAAATATTAGTTACTAGAGAACCTCAAAGAGAGAAAGTGGCAAATTGCATCACGTGACTCGTCTCCTCTGATTGGGTATGGATATCAAAATTCCATAGGCATTCACGTGATGCAATTTGCTACTTCTCCCTGTGAAGCTCTCTATTAGTTAAAAATATTCGATTGTACATGGTCGGAAAAATCCTCCGGTTGTAAAAATTACTATTTTAAATTGTTTGTATTTCGTATGAAGAGTTTTGAAATGCAATTAAAAAAGTTTGTGCGTCAGTCTATTAATTATAATTAATTAATTCTTTTTGAACCATGTACTTGACTGAAATAATCAGCCGGATCTAAATTCAACAATGTTTATACATCGTTTGTACTTCGTTATGAAATACTATTAAAAACATTTGTGAGCCTTTCAGATATTTTTAAATAAATGTTTGAACGTCATGTATTTGACCGAAATAAGATTCAGGCACTACGGTCACGGAAATTCCGTTAAACACGATCGGTAGTCTCTCTAGGGCTGCAGAATTATCATCAAGGTGCACCCATATGTTCTTTTATCCTTGTTTAATATTTATAAACAACAAGGATAAAACGACATCTGGGCAATGATTCTGAACGCAGCCTAGTATTTCGATACGCCTGGTTCTTTTCCGATCATACCACTCATAAAAAAAGTGTCTAAACTCCGAAGGTCAAACTGGTTGAAGCCTGGCTAATGTGCCCCGCAATGCGCGAGTCGAAGGCCGGTATATAATCCGTTCTTATATTCAAGATTGATCTTAAGTATGGTCTTAAGATGTCTTCTAGATTCATAGTCGAAAAATAAGACGGTACTTGAGTAAAATCTCAAGTTAAAACTTAGAAGACGATCTTATTTCAAAACGTCTTGAACAGTCTTGACATGATTCATAAACACATCTTATTTAAAATAAGCATAGACTTAAGACTACCTTCTAGTTACGAATAGTCATTATAAGATATCTTATTTGATATGTATATAATAAATAAATAATATATAATAATAAATAAATATATGTATATAATAAATAAACATAAGAAGAACGACCGTATATGAATAAATCGAATAAAATAAAAAACGCCGAACACGGGAGGTCAAAGTTAGATGTTACGAATATATTTAATCAATTTTTTTGTTCCAAATGTGATGCCGATAATTGTCGGACTTTCAACATAATCATTATGAAACGTTTAATAATCCTCTCTAAATAAAACCCCTAAAAAAACGGAAAGAAACTTATTGCAAAAAATATTACCTTAGCCAGGGTTCGAACCTGGGAGGGACTCGGCCACTGAGGCTTCGGAAATATTCTTCGAGTTGGCTAAGACTCTTTCCGGCAAGTTGAAAGGTCCCAGGTTCGAAGGTAGGTTCGAAGGTCCCTGGCTGAGGTAATATTTTTAAAGTTCCGGTTGTGTTTCAAAAGAGAATGATTCAAATTTTTCAGCCTCTTTTACGCGAGGACAAGATTTTAATATATATGATGATATTTTGGTGCCATCTGGCACCAGTCTTTGACCAATTACTAGTAAATGACTACTTAAGATAAATATTAAAATAATAAGACTTTAAAATAATAAATTACAAATTTATTAATATTTTTGAAATCTTAATTTCATTCCAAATTAATTAAACCATTATTTATTACTTGAAAGTGTAATTATATTAAGTAAAACTTATCAGTCATTTACTGGTGTTCTATCAATGGGTGCGACTGTCCTCGAAAGAAAACAGAGTTCGCATTGGTCGGCATCCTTGATCGAGTTCCGATCAATGGTACTAAGACCGTTTTCTTTCGAGAACAGAGTCTGCATTAGTCAAGTTTTCTTCTCTTTTATACATTCATTATAATTCACTGTTTATATCGTGAATTTCGTATTTGTTCATTGATTAGTGCAGTGACCCTATGTATCTAAATTCTTTCATTTCTTTAAAACTTTATTACATTTTATTATTCCACTCTTGCACTTGTTAAAGCAAACCTATATTGTTTGAAATGTTTTCACGAAAGAAATATTCGTGCAAATTCCCTGGATGTGACAATGCTTATTATTGGTCAATAGGTAAGGATGACGAAATACCGAATAAACGCTTTTTTCGATTTCCAAATAATTCCGACATTTCCACGATATGGAAACGAATTTGTGACATTGATATTTCAATAAATTGTATAGTATAATATACTATACAAGTATAATATACTATATGTACGGAATATGTACGGGTGCGAAGCTCGTTTTCGGGAAGAAGATTTCATTAATAGATATTATAAAATACAAAGCACCGTTTGTATCCAAATGTCATACCTAAAAATATTGAAATTGAACAGAACTCAATTCCAATAGAAATGACTTTATTCCAGAATGATTCAGTAGATTATAATAATTGCAATCCATCAAATAATAATAAAGAAATTGTAAATGCAAATATTCAAATACCTTTCATTTGTAACAATTCATGCGATAATCTGAGTGAAGTAAATACGTGATATGTCAACTTCTGTGCTTGTTGACACTGTTCCTACACAGACTCCTATTTTTGAGAACAGTATATTTCAAAATGATAAGTTCGCAAATAATAATAATAGTCTTTCTGATAATTTCACTCGTTCATTCCATAAAGATATTATATGCATATACCGAAGGTGAAAAGATAAAAAATGCAGTACTCACGATTCATAACTTGGTGATAAATGTTGCCTTCCTTTTAAAAAAAGAAAATTTTTTGACAAAATTTTTAACAAAAAAGGGAGTAACTGCAAAGAACATATCACCACAGAAAAGTACTAACAGTGCGACAAATATGTTCCCGGACAGGACCTGAAAATCATAATTGAAACAACAATATGCATATTTTTTGGTTTTATTATTCAAAATATTCTCCTCTGAATTCAATACACTTGTTACAGCGATTCAATAGTGATTCAAATGCATGTTTTAGCTCAGTTTGCGGAATTGCCTCTAGTGCCTGTGTAGAAGCTGATTGGATGGTCGGAATGTCATTAAAAAAGCGTCCTTTCAATTTCGATTTCAATTTTGGGAATAATGAGAAGTCGCAGGGGGCCAAATCAGGTGAATACGGTGGATGGTTTAACACAGAGACACGATTTCGAGCCAAACATTGACGGACAATCAATGAAGTGTGACTCGGTGCATTATCATGCAACAAAGACCAATCTTCTGGATCACGATATTCGGGGCGAATACGATGAATTCTGCCCATCAATCGCTTTAAAACTTCGATCAATCGCTTTAAAACTCTTTGTTCCATATTAAAATTTCTACCTCGACCAAAATCTTGTTTAACATGAACTGTCATATCTTCGTTATATGTCAACCAAAATGAATGAAACTTTGACAGATGATAGCAAAATGTTCAACCTTTAAAATGCATGTTTGAACGCACAGATGTCGCCACTGGTTGCTGAGATGTGATTCGTGTCCGGGAACATATTTGTCGCACTGTGTATGTACAAAATTCATCGTAAAATCACTCAACAATTGTGTAAAGTTCAGAAAAAAGTAAAGGACAAAAAGAATGTTTTGGTAAAATTGAAAGCCATGCATAATCGCAAAGAATTTGATTGCTAGTAAATTAAACGTTACTTCTCAATTTATTAAATCACAATTATGAAATGTAGATTGTGCTCCTATTGGGAGAAGATGGACAGAGCAAGATAAAAAGTTTGCATTATCTATGTACAAACTAAGTCCTCATTTGTATAAGTATTTAACAAATTACTTCCTACTGCCATCATTACGCTCAAACATATTTTGCTCAAAAATTCCATTTGACACTGGAATGAATCCACTTCTCTTGGAATAATTAAACATTAAAACGGCCGAAATGGAGGAATGGGATCAATATTGTATTATAGCTTTTGATGAAATTTCTTTAAATTCCGGTTATCATTACGAAGCATACAAAGAACAAATATCTGGTTATGATGATCTGGGTTCGTACTTCTAGGAGCAAATCATGCCCTTGTTTTTATGATTCGTAGCTTGAGAAGATCATAGAAACAAGTAATAACATACTACTTTACAGCGAAACAATTTCCTGCAATAAACTCAAATCGATCATTCAAGATTGTAATTTTACAACTGCAAAGGATTGGTCTGAAAGTGAAAGAGACGGTTTGCGATCAGGATCCTACGCAAACCGCAAAGAGTGAGCCTATCTGAAAATCTGAATCATGCGCAGAAAATAAAATCGAGCCAACAGCCTACATCCCAGCAAATGAGAATGGATTGAAATGAGTTGAAATGGATTCAGATTTTCAGAAATATTGATTCACAAATGTTAAAATGATGCTTTTCAATTCTGAGAGACATTTTTATTCATTTATAAGAATTACATGGAACATATCTCTATGCCTTTCAATCTAAAAATAATATTAGCTTTTTCTGTGCTCACAAACACAGTTGTGAATATTGTTCAATTCAAAATTTTGAATAAGGAATCCAGTTTTTCAATCCAATTGCATCTAATTGAATCTAATTGAATCCAATTGAATCCAATTAAATCCAAAAAAAGTATTCGCTACTTAAAATACGCACTCGGATAAAAAAAAATTTTAATCCATTTTAATCCATTCTCATTTGCTGGGATGTTTGTCGTAAACAAACGATAGTAACGATATATGATGTACCTCCTTTATTGAAATGCATTCGCAATTGTTTACTCCGCTGTAAAATAATATTTTCTGCAAATAAAGTTGCAAAATTTCAATATATCAAGAATGCTTTTGATATTGAACGAAATTATCCTTTCAAATTTCTGTTTAAATTGATGAAAAATGATTTTAACTTTGCAGATTCTTTTATTAAAATGCGAGTACAAGTTGCAGCACGTCAAGTCGTACTATTACTGCAACAATTCACACTCATAGCGTTACAAACGTCAACGGATTGTTTCTCGTTGAATCAATACAAACAGCAGAGTTTGCACAATTAATAGACGATTTATTTGATTTACTAAATGGCTATACTTTGAAATCAGATGGAAAAATTTATAGATGTTGTTTATAAGATGAATCGCCTCAAATTTCGTTTTGGAATAAATTATTGCCGCAATTGGCTACGTAGAAGATAGTAGATTTACAATCAAATAAAGATGTCACAAATTCCATTTTGTGAAAGGATGGGCATTAACAATGAGATCCGTTATTTATTTGTGTAAGCAATTAAAAGCTATTAGTTTCAAGTTTTTAAATTTATGAAACATTAATCAAGATCCGGTTGAAAACCTTTTTTATACAATTCGTCAATACGGTATTGCTAACACAAAACCCACCTGTCACCAATTTGTAACAGCGTTAAAAATAGTTGTCTTAAATAATCTGGTTGCACCAATTTCCAATTCTGCAAATTGCGAAAACGATAATTGTGAAAGTATTGCGATTTTTCAAGGATTCTTACGATGCGCTACTGAAACAATTCAAAACGAAGAAAGTGAATCACTCGAGAATACAAATAAGTGTACTCTTGATTGAGTCACTTTTAAAGATGAATGTTGATGCATCTCAAGTACTGTTTTATGTATCAGGTTACCTTGTCAAAAAACTTAAGATTCTTGATGAAAATTGTCTGCATTGCTGTCTGAATTGATTTATTTTGTTCTCAGCAGGAACAAATATACCCACTTATATACAGCTTAACAAATATAACCACTTATATACAGCTTTTAAAGAATATTCCGAAAAATACTTATTAACGTATCCAAATAATAAGATGATTGATTTATTAGAAAACGTTACCAGAAAACGTTCATAACAGATTATTTCTTTTAAACTTTTTAAATGAAAATGGACACAAATCCAAGTTAATATCAAATTTTAGACAGATTTTTTAGCAATTACATCAGTGACTTCTGCGACATTCATCACTGTGATAATATAATCGTCGAAAAATGTTTACTGTTTTTAATCTATAAATACGTTAAAAATAAGAAAAAATCGGTACAATTCTCTTCTGAAAATTCCATTATGAAAAAATAAAACAATTAAAAACAACATAAGAGGTTTGTTCTCGTTGCAACATGTTGCAACTCCTTCTCACACTAATAACTTGTTTCAAGCGACCGAAAATGCTTTCTCGGCAATCTCGGCCGCTCGGCGGCTCTAGGCATCAATAAGGGGCGGGGGGGCATTCTAAATANGGGACATTCTAAATAACATATAAATTTTAATAAATTGTAGTAATAGTACTCCACCCATTAATCCAGAATAGTATAAATCATGTTAAAACGTAATAGTTTACGAGATATTTAATTGCTTACGATTTTTCATGCGCGTTATATAGTATACTTCTTCTTCATAAACTCGAGTAGCAAGAATAGTTCAGTAGAAGTAGAATTTTACCGGCAAAAATGATAATCAGCATTTCTCTTCACGAAAGTCTCGAAAGACCATCAGAAAAGAAATGTGTATGTTCGAGACTCGAGACTTGTGAAGAAAGTATGCGGAAAAAAATCAAATAGTTGCAAAAAGCATATTTTTTGTTTATAAAACGAAAGATATTGATTGTATGGAAAAAAATTCGGTATAAAAAATGTAGGTATTCGAAATACTTACAAAATAAGACATGGAATATTAAAATCGATCGATTAGGTCAGAAGAAAAAAAATTAAAAAACACCGAAAAAGGCCTTTTTTTTGCTCTGTGTTCATTGAGATTTTAACGCAAAGCTTTGAAATTCTCGTAAAATGTAGTCCTCTGACAAACAAATCTAGCCCTGAACAAGCCTGAAAATGTTCATTAATTTTTGCAAAAAGCCATTTGTTCACTAAAAACTTGTCTGCGGAAAACTTAATTTCTTCATCTTTGAGCAGTCGCACAGCAATTTACAGGGATTTTGCTTCTTCAAGAGTTGCATTATAACATACGCTTAATAAAACGATTTTTTTTGCAGTTAAACTATTATAAAACGATTGTAAAAAGTGGGTATCTATTTTCATATATTGTAAAAAAAATGAAAATAATTTCGTTAATATGCATGATATCAAATAGCCATGTGAAGCATTCGAAATTTGACATTTTTTTACGAATTAAAAAAAAAAAGATTACTCTCCGATTATTAGGAGCCGAGATAACAATTCTTTTTCAAAAAATCACTGTGGCTCTAGTTTTTAAGATTAAGAGTTCCGTCTGGTACAAATTTGTCAAGGAAGAATTGAATTTCCTGTTAAGAAAATCTCGAATTGTAACCATGAAATTTTTAGTTTAAAAAATTTTTTTTTTGAATTTTTATTTTTTCGGTTTATTATTAAAAAATCACGTTTGAGTATGGGACGCACGTCTGATTAACAAATTTAAGCCACATTGCTGTATTTCTTTATTTAATATGCTGCAAAAAGTGTCCAATTGGACAATTAAATGTACGGAATTATCAGTACAAAATTGTTTTTGTGAATTTAATTATAGATATAACATGTGTATACAAATAATTAATAAGTAATTTGCTAAATGTTAGCGTAATTGTTAAAGATATAACATTAATTTTCGCAAATAAAAGTAAATTAGTGTTATATGAAAAATATTTTGCATCTATATTCAACAGTTACACTAACATTTGGCAAATTATTTATTATTTGTTTACATATGTCATATTTGCATCTGCAATTAAATTCATAAAAATAATTTTGTACTGATAATTCCGTACATTCAATTGTCCAATTAAACACTTCTGGCATGTTAAATAAAGAAACATAGCTAATGTGACTTAAATTTGTCATTAATCAGACATGCACTCCATACGTAAACGTAATTTTTTAGTAATAAACCGAAAAAATAAAAATTCAAGAAACAAAAAACTAAAAATTTCATAATTACTTTACGAAATATTTGGTTAAGTTATTTGTTTATATCTCGTCGAGCTTCAGATTAAAAAAAATCAGGTTTCCATGTCAATTTACTGCTGAGAAAATATAAATTTAGCAAATTTTAACACACGAAATCAAATAAGCGCAAATCGCCGAGCGGACCAATCTTTTCCACTACGACTGCTTCCCTTCAGGGTTGTTTTGTTTAAAATTTTTTTTTTAAACAAATGTTTAAAACATGTTTAAACATTAGATTAAATTAAACATATTTTTTTTAAACAATTAAAAACGAATGTTTAAAACATTACTTTTTTTTTAATGTGTTTTTACTATTTAGTAGAGGAGAAAGTGATACTCCAATTACATTTTATACGATAACTTGGTTTACTTGGTTAATAATGAATATTTAAGTTTAAAACTTGATAATTACATTCATTAAAATCTTGTTGAATCGATTCTGGACTCAAAATTACGAAATATTTATTACTTAGGACACTATTAATAAAAATGTGACAACATTGCATAATGGCAAATCGAAGAGAAATATGGATGATAATATGGTCTTCCATAAAAATAGTCTTAAAAAGTTAGTTTTGTTCAGAAAACAGTGGCTTGGTTATAAAATTAACAAAAAAATAGAGTGTATTGCAAAAGAAGAGTGTATATGCATGTATACAAATGTATATACATACACATATATACATATAATTTTATGTATGCAAGATATTTGGAAAATAATGATAAATCTTTCGCAGAAGGGGCAGAATAGACTAAATTAAAAAGAAAAGTTCTGTATTATTTAGCAATTTTCGCAATAGTTAAGAAGATATTAATTGATAAAAATTGCCAAAAATTTAATAATTTTTTATTCGAATACTTTATAGAAAAACTGCAAGAGACAATTGTTAATTTTCTTTTCATAGAGCTCTAAGAATTTTTTCAGAATTTTTTCAGAATTTTTTAATACCGTATTTTCTTATATTGATAAAAATGAGAAAATGTAGTACTAAAAAGTTGATAAAAAATTCTGAAAAAATTCGTAGAGTTCTATGAGAAGAAAATAAATAATTTTTAGAAAGAAAATAAATAATTTTTTCTTTTGCAGTTTTTTTGTAAAGTTGATAGTATTTGAGTAAAAATTATTGAAGGCCAATTTTCGTCAATTTTTAGAAATTAATATCTTGTTAACTATTACGAAAATTGCAAAATTCTAGAGTACTTTTGTTCTCAGTTTAGTCCATTCTGCCCATATGCGAAAGATTTATCATTATTTTCCAAACACCTTGTATATAAGCAGCTTGGTAGCCTAAAAATCTATAGTAACGTAAATTATAGATTAATATTAGAATTACAATTAGTTCAAAGAATAATTATTTTGAAATAAAAATCTCAAAAAAGAAGTCGTGAGTAATCAATACGCATAAAGGATCACATTAGCAAAATGCTATTGTTTAAATTTGCATAACTTAAAATATATATAGTTAAATAAAATGTTAAATAGCAAACAACACATTCAAATATATATATATTGTGACGTGACGTTTTCCGTCTGTCACAAGGGCCGCATGGCCTGACCGAACGGTGCAGTCTGGCGTCCTGAATCCTCTCTCATTTGGGGGGGGGGCGGACGCACCTGCGCTTTTTTTGTTCTTTCTGCGACATTGTTTGCGTACCTTACGCGTTCCGCGTTGCCGTTGCCGTTTTTTCTTTTCCGTGTTATTCCCGTACCGAGGGTGATAGAGACCGGCGACTCCTGCGATCCCGACGGAGTGGCGCTACCTCACCGGAGAGAAGAGGAGGAAGCCGAGAAGTGGGAGCCGGGAGACTACCGATAAGGATGGACCAGCCGGGGGCGCACGACTCCTGACCCCGGGTTGCACGCAGGTGGTATCCTTCTTTCACTATTACGCCCTTTTGGATTATCGCAAAGCATCTTGTATCGCACCCTCTTCCAGGCGCAAAGCGGATCGAGAGTCAGTACGGCATGACGGGGAAGGCCACTCTACGCCCAAGGACGGCGAGAGCCCCGGATAGGCGCCTCGAGGCCACGAGGCGGCCCGGAAGAAACTCCAGAGACCACTCGAATTTCGCGCGCCAGGACATGCGACAAGGGCATGACGCGGCTCCCGCGATTAGCGGAGCCGCGGAGCCACACGCCAATCAGGCGCGATAAGGCCCCCTCGCGGGGATAACGAGCCCTGCGTGCGCCCGGAAGGATCAGCGCCCGGCACTTGAGCTGTGGCCCGTGTAGGGAGAGCACGCGAGAGGAAGAGGGACTCCGACGACCTCAGCGCATCCCAAGGTCGATCAGAAGCGCACCTGCGAGGGAGATTCGGTGAGACGAGCGTCGCTACTAAAAAGTCGCCGGTTTCCGCGTCCGGGAGGCGTGAGTTTATCGGGATTCGGTCGGGTATAAGCCATTGAGTGCACGTGGCATTGCCGTGCGGTAGATTTCCGGAGGTTTAGAGTACGCGTGTCGCCTCCCGGCACGGCCCTTATCGTCGGGATAATTATAGTGCGTCCGCCAAGGTCACAGCCTCGTCACTCGTGTCGGTTTCTTTGTATCGCGGATCATATGTTACGTCGAATTTCCGTATCGTAATATTGTCGCGTATCGTGTCGTCTCGAGCGTCTGTAGAGTAAGATTTGCATGTCTGTTCGGCTCTCTGTGTCATAGTCATTAACGACAATTCATAATAGCCGTTGATAATTGGGCGTATTCTGTAGTATCGAGACCGTATAGCGTCGAGTTTGCACGTACTCGAGCCGTCTCAGCTGAGCGGTGCGAGGCCCCGCGAGCGCGCACGAGATCACGCCGTGTCCACGCTGCCGTCGTGGCCGAATTTCTTAGCATTTGTGAGGCGATGAAGTATGGTTCGCATAATTCGCGAGAGTGTTCCGGTGTGGCGTGAACTCGTGTCGCGGGAATTTAACAGGGTGGATACTCCTAGCGTAAAACCTCGGGGCTTACGTAGATCAGTTATCGCGCTCAAGTAGAACTTATCGTCTCGACTGTATCGCCAGATGTAATTGGGAGTCGAAGACTCATTTAATATATTTGTTACTTTGTTATTGTTAATTCGTGTGTATTTTATTCTCGCCCCTATTCGCTCCTCCAGACGCTCTGCTATCCTCGACCACGAACCGCCCCCTCTGCCATTTCCGAGACTGAGCTACCGGTTGAGAGCCCGTCGACATTCGCAGCTCATTAAAAAGGCATAAAGAAAATCGCGTAATTTCTGGAAAGAGTGGCACGCTCGCTCGTGCCTGGCGCCCAACTATTGTTTGTGATTAAGAGCGGCCGCGTGAAGACGCATTTCTGTCACGTTTCGTTTAACGCCACCCGTTATCCGATCGCCTACGAAAACCTTAGCTGTGAATGTGCGACGAAGTTGCGCCACGCTCGTGAGTGCGGTTGCAATATATATATATATATATATATATATATATATATATATTTATGTGATAATATGCAAAAAATTTAAGAAAAATGAGGAAGTAGGTGTAATTAAATGTTAAAATCTTAGGCAATACCTCAGAAACGTTTTAAAATAATTAAAAGTAAAAATGCGTTTTAATAAAATATATTTAAAAGGTGTTTTTTTTTTGTTTTAAACGCGATTTTTTTCTAAAACTTTTTAAAATATATATACTAAAAACATGCGTTAAACAAAAAAAAACTGAATGTTTTATTTTTTTTTAAAAAACGTTTTTTATCTACTTCCCCTCACTCCGCCCGACGTATTGTCTCGCTCGTTTTTCAACTTTCCAATGGTGTTAAATAAACTTTTTCGTCAGCAAAAAATTCGAGTTTTTCAACAGCAAAAATTCAATTCTTCCTTGACAAATTGGTGCCAGACGGAACTTTTAATCTTAAAAACTAGAGCCACAGTGATTTTTTGAAAAAAATTGTTATCTCGGCTCTTAATAATCGGAGGGTAATCTTTTTTTTTTTAATTCGTAGAAAAATGTCAGATTTCGAATATTTTACACGGCTGTTTGATATGATGCATATTAATGAAATTATTTTCATTTGTTTATATGGAAATAGATACCCACTTTTTAAAATCGTTTTATAATAGTTTAACTATAAAAAAATCGTTTTTTTTTTAAGCGTACGTGATAGTGCGATTTTTAAAGAAGCAAAATCCCTGTAAATTGCTGTGTGACTGCTTGAAGATGAAGAAATTAAGTTTTCCGCAGACAGGTTTTTAGTGAACAAATGGCTTTTTGCAAAAATTAATGAACATTTTCAGGCTTGTTCAGGACTAGATTTGTTCGTCATTACGAGGGCTACATTTTACAAGAATTTCAAAGCTTTAAATCTCAATGAACACAGAGCGAGTGAAAAAAGGGCCTTTTTCGGTGGTTTTTTAATATTTTTTTTCTACTAAACTAATAGATCGATTTTAATATTCTATGTTTTATTTTGTAGGTATTTCGAATATCTACATTTTTTATACCGAATTTTTTTCTATATAATCAATATCTTTCATTTTATAAGCGAAAAATTGCTTTTTGCAACTATTCGATTTTTTTTCGCATACATTGTTCGTACATCATTTCTTCACAAGTCTCGAGTTTCGGACATACGCATTTCTTTTCTAATGGTCTTTCGAGACTTTCTTTTTTGAAAAAAAATGCTTCATAATTTTTTTCCAGTAAAATTCTACTTCTATTGAACTATTCTTGCTACTCAAGTTTATGAAGGAGAGGTATACTATATAACGCGCATGAAAAATCGTAAACAATTAAATATCTCGTAAACTATTAACATAATTTATACTATTCTGGATTAAGGGGAGGGATACACTATTACTACAATTTATTAAAATTTATATGTTATTTAGGATGCTCCCCGCCGCTTATTGATGCCTAGGATGGCCGAGCGACCGAGATTATCGAGAAAGCATTTTCGGTCGCTTGAAACAAGCTACTAGTGGAAGAAGGAGCTCACTGTCTCGTTCACTCTCGGCGTGCACACGGACATGGGCTCATGCTTGATTGTGTGTTACAACACCGCACCACGATAAATGGCTGAACTTATAGGCATGGAAAAGTGACGTTTTGATGACGAAATTTATGTTGCGTGCCATTTTTAAATAAAGACAATTTGGATGAATCGAAATGACGAGATCATTTTAAAATACTTGTAAAAATCGATAAAAACTGTCCTTTCCTCCCTTGACAGTTAGTAAATAGTCGTAAAAGGCACGTAAAGTGAGCCTATATTCGGATCACAAACACACGGTCCGACAGCTGTTGAAACGAGTAAAATATACGCTTTTAGATATAAAATTCCAAAATAACTTTTCATCGATAATTACGACTTCGATAAGTAGTCACATTTTCACAATTAGGCAAATAAAAACATAAATTAACATGTCATTCCTCGCTTTTGACGTCATGATTCCAACATGGCCGCTGCGACTAGGAGCCTTAAGTTTAAGTTTTACGCCTTAAGGTCTGATTGTAGTTTAAAGGCCTTATTGTATTATGTTAGTCCAAGCAAGTTTATAATAATATATAGAATAAAAGATCCAATTACTGTATAGTGTCCCAAATACTGACAATTTGATTTTAAATGCTTTTTTGAATATATAAATGTATATATAAATACATTAAAAGTATTTAAAATCAGATTGCCAGTATTTAGAACATTCAGTAATTAGATTTTATTTTAGTTTTATTTTAGTTTAAGCAAGTTTATAATATATATAATTCAAACAAATTTAAAAATAATTAAATTAAAAATCAAACAAGTTTATAATACATAATTTTGTTACTATCACTCAGTCTTCTTCAATTAACTGTTAAAATAAACGAAATGTTGAAATAAAATTTTATTTTGCTCATATTTGTCTTTATTATATTTTCTATGTTCCCATTCCTTGTTTTCTTTTGGTATATATTCTTTTTTTCCTTTCTATATTTTTAGGATCGAATATTTTTCAGTATTATATTATTTTGTCATAATTTTATATCGTAATAAAATACATAATACTGAATAATATTAATCTATTCACAGAAAAAAATGACCAGTAGGAGACACATATGCGTGCGTGCGTGCGTGCGTGCGTGATTACTGATTATACATTACCATTTTTTAAATTACAGATAACGGATCCAATATGGCTTCAAAGAGAACATTTAATGAAATTTTGAACTTGAATTTTTAAATTACTACCGCTCTCTGCCATACGCACTATGCAGAATCACAAATTGAGGATGTAGCGTCGACTCCAATTTGTTGACTTTTATTTTTTAATATTTTTAAATTTTTTAAATATTTTATTTAAAAATTTTTTTTATATTTTAGTTTTAAAATTTTCTTTATTTTAGTTTTTTAATTTTTATATTTCAAACATTTCTTAAAGCTTGTTAAATAATTAGCATTTAAGCGTAATTACGAATCATCACTCTTTATTAGTCAACTCCATATCATGCAAACTTTGATAAAAATTTGTAAGGTTGCTTGAGTCATCTTCTTTTTCGGTTTCTTCGTTTGATTTAGAAAGAGAATACTGATCGAAATTAGGAATGTCAAGCAAGTGGATTACTTCTTTAGGGATAATTTTGTATTGTCTCTTCTAAATTCGTGAATTAACATTAAGTGTAGATATGGGATCAGAAGTATCCATAGTTCTATTAAATACATCCTCCATTGTTGCGAGACGAAAACATATCCTGCTGTGAACAAGTCGAAAGTGTTTATAATCTTTATTTCTACCTTCAGAAGCTTCTTCACCTAACATGCCGATTGGTAATAAATTATTTTGAATAATATCAGCTATATATAAGAATTTTATGAATAGAAGCAGACATGGAATACCAATTGAACTTGCTGTAGATTTTCATAGTATTCCAGCATATTTCTTATTATAATTTAAAAACTACGCTTTTGACAAAATTTTGGCAAAGGAAAAATCTTAAAATTAAGTCAGGAATATGACATTTCCAGAATAATATATACATTTTGAATCACCCTGTATATAATAAATAAAACGTGTCGGTCAATTTAATTTTAATAAATCCTTCGCTCCAACACGAATGCGATGTCGTCGTCGTTATGCTCTCCTGCGCTTTCTGCCACATTTTCGCACAATTTTTTCGGCATCATCAATCATTTTTCCAGTCATCTCATTCACTACACCAAACACTTCGTTCAGTCGCGCCATGACGTCCGCGGTACCATGCCGGTACCAAAACAAAAATAAAATATAAAAAATTAGTAATGCGAGTGAATATCGACATGCTTTACGATAATGTTAGATATCCAGAAAAATTGAGAATATCGACTCATCAAAGTGATAAAATTTTATCATTTATTTTTATCAAAACTAAATCTCTGTATCAATATTTTCTCATCTAGTCCAAATGCATTTTTACAATTAGTAGGTATACTCATTGTCAACATTGGTCCGCTGCTGAGATTTTCATCGAATCGCGTGCCGCGACAGTGGCACGACGTGCCGATAAATATCATCAATGTGAATATGATACGTATCGAGTGCAACCAGGGTGCGTACAGCAACAACAGATACATGCACACGATACATGAATTTTCGCCGAGTTGGGATATAAAATTTCGGAAAAGACGACGCAGATCATTTACCTTCCGATCGTTGTACAGCATTACGGATCTGATGATTCGTGTTGTGGACCAAGACGGTCGGTTGCTTGATTTTCGCGGAGAAGAGATCACAGTTAGGTTGCATGTACAGCGGTGCTAACGTAAGATGCTTGTGTAGAAGGAACAGCCGAGAGATACACGTTTTACTGGAAAGACTACATCTGGAAAGAAACTCACTGCGTCCAACGTTGCATTTTTAAAGTCGTTGGGTTTCATCGAACAAAATGATTGATATTCTGAATATTACCGATGAGCCGATCTTTGACGACCGCATCGTCAAGATTGAGATTCACACGTACAATCCGTATGCCAATACTACGTTTGGACATAGCGACAAGATACGAATACCCATACAGCAGAATTTGTACACGTTGCCGTGCGACAGTTTTCTCTACATCGAAGGGAAATTGACAGTGAAAGAGAAAAACGATCAGATGTCGACGCTTGGAAATAATTGCGTGTCATTCATGTTTGATGAAATTCGATATGAATTCAACGGTGTGGAGATTGACCGCAACAGAAACGTCGGAATTACCAGTACCATCAAGTACTATATATCAATGACGTATGACAAAGCTATGCGCTGAATGCAGGATGGAACTTTAAACCCGACATGGAGGAAGGATACTTTAATTTTTGCGTGCCGTTCAACATGCTGTTGGACTTCTGCGAGGATTACAAACGCGTGGTCGTCAACGCTCGCCACGAATTTACGAGCGTGCAACGATTATAATTGCTTGGTGGGAAATCCTGTGACGGATCTTGAGATTGAATTATTCAAAATGGCGAATGCCTCATGTTGTTAAACGAGATCAATAAATTACCAATGCTGCGAGCATTGAAAAGCGGTCACTATCTGAGCATGAGTTCGCTCATGGGATCTGTACGAGTATCATCTGTTACAGAATACGAACATTCATGAGTTGTCAAAACGACGATTCAACTTGAGAAGCCACGATATGTTATCTTTGCTCTGCAGATCGGTCAGTAGCAAAGCTATGTATACATGAAACCATGGGGGAACTTGCGGGGTGAGAAAACTGGGCGAGAGGGGTATTGTGGTGCGGGGGACAGCCAATGAGCGAGCTGCTTTTTCCTCCCACCACCTCTCGTAGTTTTCCTCCCCGGCCCCCGTCCCCACGGGCGCATGTGTGTGAGCTCATGACGTGACGCGACGTGACGACGATCTTGCGAGCTCGATAGCAGACGAGTGACTGAGAGAGTTCGCGCGTTTTTTTTCCGCCTGCACTGTCGCACTTGCTTTCGCTCGCACCAACGCCATTCGCCCGACGCCATTAGCTCGCACGCACGTTCGCTCGCTCGCACTCGCACTAACGCTCATTCGCTCGTTCTCACTCGCACTAACGCTCGTTCGCATGAACGTCGCTCGCTCTCGCTCGTTCAGCGTGAGTGATAACAACTATACATATATATATATCATATGATTCCACACCCATTTCCTTTTTCCTTTTGTCACTTTTTTCCTTAAAGTTTGTGTCAGCGTGAGTTTCTATTGATATTCGTGTACCACTTATGTACTACAGACAATACACATTGCACTAACGCTAGCGCCACCTATTAGCGTACTGCGCTAGCTTCTCTATTCGTGTCTGTCTGGCCACGACGCTTGTAACGGTCACATCGATATTCTAAATATACGATTTGTTTTTCTGCACTCTCCTTATTCTTTTCTTCGTGCCTTTGCCTCGCCTTCGTCTCGTCAATAGGTTATGGGCCCAGGACGACGCGCTTATTAAGTGTAACACGAACGCGAAGTGTGTGGGTGACCAATAAAAGTTATAACCGACTTTTTTGAGGACAACACGAACGCGGAACAAGATGGCGTCGCAACACACGGTCCGCATCGAGCCGCTCGGAAAGGATAACTTCGACACGTGGCGTATTCAAATGGAGGCCCTGCTCGTTAAGAGCGATTCATGGTCCGTCGTGAGCGGAGAATCGGTAAAACCCGAAGCCACCGCGGAAGATGCAAGCGCCACCGCCACCGCCGCCGCCGCTGCAGCCAGAACAGCATGGGAGAGAACCGACAGAACCGCGAAGTCCGACATCAT